>JAOTOM010002955.1:0-125925 GCA_034440615.1 Ashinkailepas kermadecensis
AAGCGCAAATTGAGAACAGCGACAACTACACCAGAGTATCCACCTACGCTCACTCCGTCCCCGACTGGCATAACCACAAGACTGCGTGTTCAAGAAACAGAACAGTGAGTGCCCGCGGTCCACCACTGTTACTTACGCAAGAAAAGACACTGGTGCCCAAATGCTAACATTAAAAAATCCACCTCTTTCACGTCCTCATTTCCGGTCGCACTGTATATATATCTCCATAAGCAACTTTAGTAAAAATTCCTACTAAACTTCCGGAAGTTTAGTAAATATTCCTACTAAACTCACTTCCCCTCTTAGTAAATATACCTACGAAACCTTCTCGAGGATGTGTTGCAACCCCTCAAGGCCAGTCGTGCGCCGTGCCTCGACAGAAAAGGAAGCTGCTGCTAAATGAAATTGCCAGGAATCTGCTAGATTTGGAATATTCTACTATAGGATTCTATAATCCGCCAGATTCTAGTCTACCTTGTGGGACACCTAGCATAGGGATATATACATACATATATATATATATATATATATATATATATATATATATATATATATATATATATGTATATATATATATATATATATATATATGTATGTATATATCCTATGCTAGGTGTCCCTAGTAGAATATCGCATATTCGAGCTGTGACGTCACCAAGGCACGGTATATACTAGATCTGAGAATATACTAAACTTGGTTGTTCTTTAATATACTCTGGCCCATCCTATCCAGTATGAACCCGGAGTGCAAAAATGTTTTCAGAGATAAAATCTCTTCAGAAGTGCCTTAATTCACACACTGCTGTCATCTGTTTGTACATGCTAGCAAGCTGGCACTCTTCCAGTCTTGCTTGCATCTAATTTTCTGTTCCACTTCTGCATCCTCTTGGAATGTTACTGCAGCTCTCATGATCACCTAAAATGAGAAATGTGCATTATCCTCAATGATGTTGCCAAATTGCTGTGGCAAGTACATAACATGGCTAGACAAGATGAAGAGCACCAGAACTGGAAGTGGATTTCATCATCAGCCATTGATTACCATATGTTATAGGCTCTTGGAGCATGCTGTACCCTCTGCTTCATCACAATCCAATAATACTATTGGATTATGACAGCTAGTTGAGATTGCTGTTTACGCAAGGCTCTTCATGATGTATCTTATAATGTAAGGAGTGGATTTTTTGGGAGTGTATAATTCTTTGGATGACAAAAGTTCCAAAAAAGGACCATATTTTCAACACTGGTTGTAGCTCATCGGTGGTTATTGGTTTTATGACACGTCGACCGTTGAGTCATATAGCGTCGCCAATCTCTCACGCCGATTGGTTGCGGGCAAAGAGTAGCGACAGGTGAGATTCGAACCCACAATCTTTCGATTGTGAGACGAGCATCTAACCCCTAGACCACTCGTCCCCAGTTGTAGCTCATCATTTTGATGTGGTGTCACCTTATTAGGTACATTGGTTTGGTTGTGGACATAAGAAAACTCAGTTGAAATATAATATTAACATGTTTAAAGGCAGCAACAATGTGTTGGAAATTTCTCCAATCAAAGTAAGCTAATATGTTGTTTTAATCACTTAACTTCTGTTATGTTTTAATCTTGTATTTAGTCACAAAATACATTATTTGTGTATTGCAACAACTGGGTTAAGTGGGTGATGTGATTATTTTCCTTGTATCACACAATAGGTCATTTTACAGCAGCAATTTGCTATCCTGTCTAGTTGTTTTAGATCCTTCCATGCCATTCTTGACCTCAACTAGAACATTCAAGATATGGATTAATAATATATATTGCATGTCATTAAATATTAATAACAATTGGTTTCAATCAATTTTTGCAGCCTTCTCATTGACACCAATTGTTACTTGGTGGTGAGAAGTAAACTATTTTAGACAGTGTTTTAAGCATAATTTTAATGAAGCTATTTTACATTCCAAAACCCATTCCCCAATATGTGGCAGTAACAAATCATTTGGTGCATCAGCTTCCTACTTGTGAGCTGTGTTGTGTTTGTTTGTGTGGTTTGAGCATGTCGGGAGTATCGGGTATGGATGTATCAACTTGGTTGACATTGATGAAGTATGCTTTTCTTATCATTTTATGTACTGTTGCTTATCAAATTGGCTTATAACCACACCCTTTGCTAATTTAACCATAACACTAATTTGCCATCTGGCAGTTATATGTTGGCTGCCAGATTCCATAGAGCTGAGTGCAGCCTCATACCTTGTTACTTGCGATGTTCTTACGTTTAATTCTACTTATTTCAGCAGTCTCGATATTAAAACTATTTTGTGATAAAAACCAGTCACGAAAATATATCTATTTATTGCTTCTGATTTCTGTGGATCATTATGCCAGGTATTCTGGGCACTAAATGACCAATGCAGTTGATGTGCCCTAAAGCCCAAATAACTAACTATGCCAGGTATTATCACTCTATATTGTTTCTGAGCCCATGTGACCTGGGTGCTTGTTGATGTGTGCTTATGAGGTTTCCATGCTGCATTTTTAAGAATAGTTTGTGCATAAGTGTCATGCTTATGCTCACTATTATGGATGGTGATACACAAGCATCTTTTAACACAATTCCAGGCACATATGTTATCATGTCTGTTTAACAACGTCACTTGTTGATACCATGGTATTGCAATCATTATCATTAGCATATATATATATATATATATATATATATATTATATATATGTATATATGTATATGTATATGTATATGTATATGTATATGTATATGTATATGTATATGTATATGTATATGTATATGTATATGTATATGTATATATATATGTATATATATATATATATATATATATATATATATATATATATATAGGTATATATAGGTCCCACAAGGTATATATATATATATATATATATATATATATATATATATATATATATATATATATATATATATACACAATTCCAGGTGGCATTGTTATATATATACACAATTCCAAAGTGGCATTGTTATACAGACATGATAATATCTGTACCTGGAATTGTGTTAAAAGATGCTTGTGTTCACCATCCATAATAGTGAGCATAAGCATGACTATGCACAAACTATTCTGCATAAGTGTCAGAATAGTATATATATATATATATATATATATATATATATATATATATATATATATATATTATATATATATATATATATATATATATATATATATATATATATATATATATATATATATATATATATATATATATATATATATATATATATATATATATATATATATATATATATATATATATATATATATATATATATATATATATATATATATATATATATATATATATATATATATATATATATATATATATATATATATATATATATATATATATATATATATATATATATATATATATATATATATATATATATATATATATATATATATATATATATATATATATATATATATATATATATATATATATATATATATATATATATATATATATATATATATATATATATATATATATATATATATATATATATATATATATATATATATATATATATATATATATATATATATATATATATATATATATATATATATATATATATATATATATATATATATATATATATATATATATATATATATATATATATATATATATATATATATATATATATATATATATATATATATATATATATATATATATGTATGTATATATCCCTATGCTAGGTGTCCCACAAGGTAGATGCAAAACACGCACCTATAGGCTCCGAATTGAGCTTGGAGGATTGAAATGCTATTCTAATTGGCATGCTGCCATGACAAATTTTGACATCTGACTGTGCTTGTTTGGACATATCACACATAGCCAATATTTGTTTTAAACACCGCAATGTACCATAAGTTATTCATAAATAACATGTGTTGCATTACAATTTTTTGAAGCCAGTGCTCCAAATTATGGAAATGTTTTACAAACATGGAATGTATAACACTGTTTTCCTAACTGCTCTTCCCATTGCAGGCTTAATCAAGATGGGCCCCTGTGGCTCTTATTAAGTCTGGACACTTTATAACTTGATAGCAGGGATGGAAGGCAAAACTGTAGGTCTAATCTAAGCAAATCATGAAGAAGTTTCATGACATGGGAGGAAAATTTCTGCTTTCAATGATACATGAAGAGGAAATGAACTGTTAAATATATTCTTGAATTCGGACATTATTCCTACTTTCCGAAGTTGTGTACTTTTTATTTCAGACTAGCAAAGAAACCATTCGAGCCGACACATTCATTTCAAAACCGTCGGCTGGCACTTCTGGGAATCTCCTGGGCTGACCTCTTCTGACTCTTTGGCCGTGACCGGAAATGCATGTACCCAGAGTGTCCTACTCTTGCTCTTGGCTGCGCCATTGGGTACGGGGAGTCCACTGTATGACACTGTAGTCGCATGCCATGACTGCTATGCTAAGTTTTTATGTCGACATGTGCTGTGTACTGCTCTTTTGCTTATGTGACTTCACCTGTTACTGGGCGATTTTGCTCGTTGGCGAGGATGCTGAATAAACATAAGCATACACATCGTCAAATTAAAACATCAGAATTATTGAGGTCTGAAAATATAGTGGGCGAAATCCGATGAGTTTTTGGTTGTGGGGGGGGGGTTAAATACGCTGACACTTCGCCCCCCCCCAATGTTTTTAAAAAATCGACACTCTTGTTAAGGATCCTCTTGAGTAAACAACTACAAGATCGGGGAATATCAAGTAACTTTGAGTCAACATGTCTTTAAAAACATGTGATGTTTCATGGTTGGAATTTACATCATTTGCATCCTGTCAATATTTTTAAATTTTTAGCATTTCATCCTATGTCTAGGAAACCAATTTTGGTTGGCTATTCAGATGTACACTGTTCCCTGGGCAGTGCAAACAAAGTAAGCTGAACTTACATCGAATAACCTAATGCAACTTAGCATAGGTCATGGTGCATGAGTCATCTAAATCTACATCTGACCTTACTCTCAATTGAGGTGCTGGTTAAGTTTGCTTTGCATCAATGCATTCTTCCACCAAAGAAGATTATAATGAAATTCATGAAGCATTTTCTCTGCTCTCCAGATCTCCGCCATGATGCCGTGGCGCGCGTGGGAGGACCTGGGCAGCGTCCTGTACCAGTTCAGTATCACACATTGTGGTGGCTACACCATGCTTATCACCAATCTCTGGCAATTATATAGCGAGCAGGTGGATGCAGCCGCCTGCTTCGAGCGTCTGCTCGAGCTCAACCCGTCGCTGGAGGCCACCTCTGAGCAGATGACTCAGTTCTTGACGGGGGCGGTTGGCGGCACCGGCGCCGTCTGGACCGGCGACGTCATCAGCTTGTCCAATCGCCAGTCGGGTGTGACGTTGCGCTGGGAGTTCCGGCTGTGTCTGCAGACGGGCGGGGAGCTGGCGGCGCGTCTGGTGCGCCCTATACTGACGGCGCTAGGTCAGGTGCACGTGCAGCAGGACCGCCTGCTGGAAGAGGTGGCGGCGCGTGATCGCGAGCTCGACGACTACCGCCGCTCGGGCGCCACACTAACGCTCAGGGGTCTGCGCACGCAGCCGCTGGACGGGGCAAGTTTCGAAGCCGAGATGAAGGCGCGCGGCCTTGGGCCGGCCGTGCTGGTGCATCCCAGCTCGTGGGAGATGATACTGCAGCAGAGCGAGGTGGAGACGTCCGACGCCGAGCCGCAGCAGCAGGCCAGCGAAGCGGTCCCGCCCCAGCCAAGGGAGGATGTGGAAAAGATGGCGGCACGGCGGCGTCGTGAACTGGAGGACAGCTTGCAGGAACAGACCACCCATATTTTGAATGAGAAGAAGAGGAAACGGCTAAATCTGTGATATTTTGCATGCCTATATTGCTTCAGGCTGTGTAGCATACGATCGATTACGTAGTTTTGGATGCTGGATGATCGATTGCTTTGAACATTCGTGTCTCTAAGTCACCAGTCGTTAGTCATTACGTGACGCTACTCTATTATGATTTTTGGCCTGTACACTAGGTGCAGTAAGTCAGTTTATGTGTATCAATATACCAGGCCTGACGCGCGCATGGATTGATTTGAAACCAACTTTGTGATGGGCGATACGCGTCCCAGGTCCAAGGATTCGTTAACACAGTTCGCAAATTGTCTCGTGCCAATATTGATTACCTCGGCTCTGTGAGCCATCTCGGGAACAGGCATCTGTCACATCCGACAACCTAACCCAACCACTAGCAGTTCCCGAGGTCACTGTCACATCTGACAACCTAACCTAACCACTAGCAGTTCCCGGGTCACCGTCACATCCGACAAACTAGCCTAACCACAAGCGGTTCCTGGGATCACTGTCACATCCGACAACCTAACCTAACCGCTGGCAGTTCCCGGGGTCACTCACATCCGACAACCTAACCTAACCACTAGCAAGTTGCCGGGGTCATTGTCACATCTGACAACCTAACCTAACCACTAGCAGTTGCCGGGGTCATTGTCACATCCGATAGCCTAACCTAACCGCTAGCATTTCCCGAGGTATCACATCCCACAGCTACGATTAGTTCCTGACGGCATTGTACGCAAATGCCGATTTATCTCCGCTCTCAATGTCGGTACTCTCGCAATATGGTGATTGACGCTCCACCGGGCTACCACAGCCGCTCTGATAAGTGGAAGCACAGAGGTATTTCAAGGTGCTCTTCGTGGCTTCGTCCATCACTATCTTTGATCCGATCCGATATTAAACCCAATTTCTATTCAATTTATCATCCACTTGCTCACGAGTGGGTAGATTATTTCCCCTCGCCTATCCATCTGCTTCCGGTTCCCTCGAAACCCTTTCATCATCTAACCATTTCGCGTCCGATATGCTCAGTGACAGCGCCTCTGTCGATCCTGCGTACCACCCTGCAACCTCAGTTCCCTGACCACGAGCAGGCAGGCTTGGGCCTCGGAGTTTATAGTCTTCGCCATTGTATTGAAGTCCCGTCTTTACCCGACCGTCGTCGGAGGGGACCGAATCGCGGTGCTTGAAGCCGCCGTTGTACAGTACCAGTTGCAGTGGGAGACATGAGACTTTGTCCCTGATATCCCGGAGGGATGGGGTTCTGTATGGGACCATGCGGACCAGGCGGTTTGTCGCTGGGTGGTGGCCTGGTGCCCGCCTGCCCTGGCCCGCAGAGTTCAGTGGATGGGCGGCGCCCCGCGCCGGAACACGGTCGGTATGGCGAGTCTGTCTCTTTCTCTCGACCTTTTGAAGGCACCGCCTGCCCCCACCCCCACCCCCCATGCTCCGTAGTTGTTTGGCGCTGATGTTCCGGCGAGCCGAAGTCGAAGTAGTGCTGCACTACTGCGCCACCAGCGAAACCTTGCGACTTGAAATGCTCATCCACCGGTCGGTCGACTTCGCACCTTGCAGTTAATCTACCTACCAACGGATTTTTAAAAAAAAATTGCATGGGGTACGCTGACCAATTTTTCAGTCACGAGATTTCATCATCACAACATCCCTACCAGTTTGAGATATAGTCTGAAACAAGTGGACGAATTCCGCCCCCTCCCTCCGATGTGCGTGTTAAATTTGGAATACCTTCCAACAATTGAATAGCGGGTTTTCTATGTTCAAATTTGTGTTTGGGGCCAAGGCAGCCGAAGATGAGGTCAAGACCAGTTCACGTATTTCTGAGTCACTTGAGAGTACTTTCGAAGAGTTGTCAAAAAGTTTCGAAAATAACAAAGAAGCTTTGTGTGTCAATGTATCGGTTTGTCCAAGCAAAAATAAGTTTGGCTTAGCAGGCTACAGAATCAGGTTCAGGCTATTTTTTTGCATCTTAATGCTAGAAATTTCCAGCCGAATATTCATGGCGAAAAACTGACCATATGTGACAGTGCGTCTATAAGTGTAAAAAGTTTCAAGCAGCTATCAGTCAGGTCACGGAGAAATGACCGAAAATGCGCATCCTTTCCGCAGAAATGATGAATTTTCAAAATACCATTCATCGTCCTTCGTATGCAGCCAGACGATTCATGGACGCCGCTGACGTTTGGTCTTATACATTCCCCGAGTACATGACGAAAATTGACAAAGACGAGTAGTGTTTAGATCATGTATTTGACTGAATGTATGTAGTCCTGCCGAAACATCATGCGTACAGTTTAGCCAAATCCTGATTTTTTAAATATGCTACTACAGCTACGGACAAGACAACATGGAACCTGAACCGCACGCCGTATTCAGTAACCCGACGCAGCTGCACATCTCGTGGAAGCAGCTTACACGACACGCAACCTAATACCAACGACACTGAGATTACAAGGCTGAGACTTTGAAAGAATAACATCACATCAAGCATTGCGAAATAAATGAGCGAAATGAAGCGCAAATAAAACTACGACCACAGGCCAACCTCGCCCCAATGCATGCAGTTAAACAAATATGTGGTAAGCAACCATCACCATATCTGCATCAGATCGCACCATCACCATAGTTGCACGAGTGATTTCCACCCAGCAACACGGCTATGTTCATTCGCACGCAGCGCCTCGCTCTCGCCGTCGATGAAGTAGTTAGTCTTCGCTGTCCGCCTCCTTCAGCAGCATCTCAAAGCTGAAGGGTGTGAAGAGATAGCCTTCGCCCTTGTAGAACTTGGACTGGAACTCCACCCTGCCCACAGTCGAGCTCCGTTAGTAGTGGAGTGTGCGGTGGACGTCACCACCTCGACTGGACCCCCACCCGGCAGACAGTCGAGCTCCGTTAGTAGTGGAGTGTGCAACGATAGGTCAGTCATCAGATCTCCAAACGCAAGTTGGCAGTCGAGTGTGAGGAACGCATTTTTGGTGCGTGTGCGGATTTCACCTATACCTATGCTAGGCCCATAATGATGATGTTCCTTTAAGAACAAGTCATAAGATAGCAAACCTCGGGCGAACAATTTTTGGACATTGGTGAAAACGCCAGTGGCCGCTATCAGGCGTGAGGCAAATGCAAACATATGCTTGCTTGCCTTGCCTATGCTTTTGTAGTTCACTGAAAATTGTCAACCGATGGTAATTACCGACTAGACTTTACTTCGATCCAAGGAAGCTGCACATTGCAACCCGCTCCACCTTGACCTGCAATCTCAACCGGGCACGGAAGAGTCTGCTAAAGCAATGGCGGTGGTCCTAAATTAAATAGCACACTCGATGGCAGATTGCACCTTCATGGGTGTGCACGCGAACGTCTCGTCTGATACAACTGCCAGTGCAGACGCAGGGTATGCAGGAATGTATCGTCTGAATATCTCGCCTGATACAACTTACCATTGCAGACGCAGGGTATGCAGGAATGTATCGTCTGAATGTCTCGTCTGATGCAACTTACCAGTGCAGACACAGGGTACGCAGGGTATGCAGGAATGTCTGAACGTCTCGATTGATACAACTTACCAGTGCAGACGCAGGGTATGCAGGAATGCGGACAGGCCTTCCATCACAATCAGGATGCTGACGGTGAGGCCAGCCCACGCCCCGAATATAATGTACAGCAGGATGCCGCCCCAGTAATCCTGTGTGGAGCTCAGTCCTCTCACCAGCACCATGTTCCAGAGCACATCAGACAGCTCTGAAAATCCACCAAAAGGATTACATCCAGACATTTGCACCCCACACGTCTGACCTTGGAAAACACTTCATCGGATGCGAACTATCTGGCTACGATATCACATAAATAGGCAGATATTATCTATGACATGTCGCCAGTAGAAGATGCGGACATGTGCCGCTTAGCATCCAACTTAACCCGCGCACGTCCGGGGGGGGGCAGATATCTGCCCCCCCCTGCGGTTTTTCCTACTTTGCCGCCATACTAATCGGATTAGCAAGGCCAAACCTCGCATGGCTGCTCATTGGTCTTTTCCGCATATCCTCAGAAATTTTTGACCCTGGGTCATCTCAAGTCAGGTCACCAGGTCAGGCGAAGTGACCTAATGTCCCTCCGAGTTCTAGGTGGCATCACTCCCACAATAATTGGGCGATTGATTTCAAACTTATATCACGTCATGATCTTATCAGGGTCTATAATATGTATATCACGGTTTTTTCGTAGCGTTGACCTGAGGTCAGGTCGTGGCCATGGCTTACCCATTATATGCCTATGGAAAAAATATACAAATGTTTCCTGGTTACATATTTGCTCTCGGAATGACCTCCAACCATTATGGCGTGTAGTTGGAAGCTATTCGCAATGCTATCGCTGACATTTTTGCTCAGTGGCCCCACCAAGGTTAGCTGAGGTCACCTGAAATCACCAGCACATTTCTGCGCATTATATCGCAATGCATCGAGCTAGAAGGCTGAAATTACCGTCATTGTGCTTGTATCGCCAAGACGTGTCGATTGATATATTACATGACCTCCCTACTCTACCCCATGACCTTGACCTGAGGTCATTGTTTCGGTGACCCATGTTGACCTGACCTTAAATTACATAGCGTATGTCGCTAGCACATTTCAAGGGCTGTCGAATAGCACGTGCAGTTTGTTTCTATCTGTTACAGGTCCTGAGATATGTGCCAATATCTGAGGGTCCCACCCGATATGGTCGAATTTGACATATGATGACCCAGTGACCTAAATATTGACCTGAGCGAGAAAATGACAGAAATACTTTCGATAGAGCTTGTCACCAGCTATCCAAAGCCGTTTTCCGTTTGTCGCTACCTAGCATAGTTCTCGAGATCTTAGGGGGGGCAGACATCTGCCCCCCCCCCCCGGACATGCGAAGTTGGCGCGGACCGCCGGACGTGCGAGTGTTAATGTCTTCCTTATTCTACATATATCTAGACAACTATCCGATCGTGACGATCCAACCTTAACACGAAATGTCCGGAAAACTGGCCACGGACTGCGGTTGTGATGTTTCTGAAGGTCGCAAAGACAAACATATCCGGCAGTATGAGGTGTTAGTGGACATCAACTGTTTTACCAAGTCAAGTCGAATGTGTGTTTCAAGTTAGTTAGTTAGTGATTAGGGTTTTTGGGCGCATAAACTGTGTTTCAAGTCAAATGAGGTGTTTTTCTTCCACTGAAGACAATTCGTATATCGTAAAGGATACCTTTGTCATCCCGGTAGCCCGCTGGTACCGTGCTGAGTATCCCATCCTCCATCCCTTGGAAGGTAGATTTATGTCGTATCACCCTTATCCATAGGCCAGCTAGCAACTGCTTGTGGCGAAGACAGGGACAGTCGTGTCTTGTACGTATTCAACTCGTCATACAAAACTATCCGCTACGTCCGTGTGCTATGACGAACGACGTGTGCTACGACGAATGAAATAGAGGCAACAAGTTCCGTTCAACATTACCAGTTCCGACGGTAGCAATAGCTTCCTAATATAACCAACAAGTCAATACATTTTACGGTCCGACTGCTCAATTTCAATAGCCATCCTTCTATAATGTAATAACACTGACACAAGCACATGTGCAAGGAACATTAAAAGAAGACAAATTCCAAACGCTAACCACTCTTACAGCTGAAACGCGCCTAAACGATAATCGGAAACAAAGCAAGGTTCTTTCTCGACGCATTTGTCTGGCAAGGATAGCGTCGTAAATCCCTGTCACCAAAGATGGGCCCGATAGTTGAGCTGTTGGCAGTTTCAGAACGAGAACGCTTCCATGCACGGTCGACCACACGGCCACTGGGTACTCACTGCCACTGGGTACGGGAGCGCCGTACTCACGCGAGTGTGCCAGTGAGAGCGCCCACAGTCGCAGGTAGGAGGCCGTGTGCGACACAGAGCCCAGCACGTACTCCACCGTGTGGATAGCCTGGTGAATGCAGATCTCGCTGAACTCCTCCTCGTCATCGTGGCCGCCGTGAGGGCCGTGGCCGCCGCCGCCAGCCGATGCCACGTCGTTGTTGGTGTCGGGCATGGCGACATGCGTCGGCTTGTGTTTCCGCTGCCAGTAGATCAGCGCCGGCTTCGCTATCAGCATCCACGGCACGCACATGACGCCCAGCAGCACCAGGAATTGCTGCAGACCTTGCTGGCCATCGAACAGGTAACCGTTGCAGTACTGCTGGCCCTCCTCGGTGCCCTTGGGGTCGGCGTTCATGTCCTTCTGCAGGAACATGTTGATGAAGATGAGCAGCAGAGACGGCGCGCAGTTGGTGTTGTATCGGTGCTCGTCGGGCGTCGTTGGGTTCGGTATGGCGCTGAACATGGTCCACTTGAGGATGCAAAGCATGCACAGCCAGCCGAACAGCGAGATGAGGAACAACACTTGCGGCAGGAACATGGTGACGATGTCCGACATCTGCTTGAAGTACCTGCCGGTGAAGTGAATTCGATTACGTCAGCGTCACCTGCACAAGTCCGATCATCAACGTGAGCTTGCGCCTCCTCGACTCCCACTGGCAGCCGTGGTAGCCTGTGCATTACACTGGCGTTGCCATTACATTATAATCCATCTACTGCAACTCTTGATAGGCGTCCGGACAGATACAGTCGGATAAACCGTACGTCCTATTCAGGTCATTATAGCCTGGGGCGTTGCAGCGCTGCTCAACCCCTTCAGCGGGCAAATGAGGCGTTGTACCTACTTGGTGAAATAACTAAAATAAAAAGAAGAACCTTGGGTTATTTTACGACGCATTCAACCGGTAGGTCATATAGCGTCGCCAACCTCTCACGCCGATTGGTCGCGGGTGGACTCGGTAAACGCTGTCGGCTGTGAGATTCGAACGCACAATCTTGCGATCAAGAGTCCGACGCTCTACCAACTGAGCTGCCGCGACCCCAGGAATCACTAAAACCATGTATTCTCCCCAGATACTATGCTTCTTATAATAATAGATATTAAAAGACAAACGCTGTATCCCGACCGTTAGGTTATGTTGGTACAGCTAGAAAATGGGTTCATGGTTTTCCTGGCTATTTCCGTACCTATTTCTAATAATATCAAGGAAATTATTATCCTGGTGCACAGCAGTCCGTTCGACATCACTGCTAGAAGTTTACCAAACGTGATCTTGTTTACGGTATTTGAAGCTGGAGTTAGGACATTTCATTCGGTCCACTTGGTCCTAGTGACTGATTCACCGGAGCCGATTTTGACATTGTGGGTAAAAATGGCCCCAAACATCTGCAAATTTAATAATGTTGGTGGCAAATTCGCAAATCCCGACCCAATTATTTATTTTAGGCCTATTTTGCCGTCGTGGTTTCCCCGGTTTGGGTGATTTACTGCGCATCGACTGCATTGGTCATTTAGGCTTGGTTGGTTATTGGTTTTACGACACGTCGACCGTTGAGTCATGTAGCGTCGCCAATCTCTCACGCCGATTGGTCGCGGGCGAAGAGTAGCGACAAGTGAGACTCGAACCCACAACCTTTCGATTGTGAGACGAGCATCTTACCCCTAGACCACTCGTCCCCCATTTAGGCTTCTTAAAGGCTCTGGGATTGAGAGGGGACCACTAAAGGTGTCCCTCAGATCGGCGTTCCCCACGGCCGGTCGACTGCAGCCTCTCCTTTTCCTCTTTTTTTCAGCAAAAGTCAACTCGCTGGGAAATCCGGGCCTCTTGGTGATGTCTTGGAGTTCAAATTATCTAAGTTTTGCGCACAACTGCGGACATTCATTGCAGAACCATTGGTGTAAAACTTGTCAGGTCAGGTCAGGTTATTGACCCGTGACAATTCTGCTTATTGACCTGTGACCTGTCCCGGCAGACTTCGGCAGATATCATGTCTTTCAATGCTGGATCCAAATCGATGGCAAACTATGCATTATACCCCCTTGAAATTCATATCACCGTTTTAAAATTACATTTAAGTCCATTGGCGGGTCGCATGATTCTACAACATTCACTGGCTCCTGTGCAGGTCAGCTTCAAGCCACTGTCAATATGGGGTTTTGGTGTTTGGGTCCCAAGCGCATAATTTTGGGTCCCAGGGGGTAACAACGAACGATGAATTCGAATTCAGCACAATAAATTGCCCTGGTTTGGACGGCCTTGGCGAACCGCCATTTAACCTTCGCTGACCAGAGGTCAGCACAGGCACATGGATCCAAAGCTGGTTCTAGGGTAATCGTGGGTACCGATTTTGGGTTTGGCGTTCATGTTTATCCCACAGGGTTGCAAATTGTTTCTGGGTATCAAAAGACAAAAACTCCATATTGACCCTGCGTGGCTTGACCTCAACTGCACAGCAGCGCATGAAGGCTACAGGATCATACGAACTTTCGTTGGACTTCGAATTGAATGTGGGAAATGGCGATATGTATTTCATACGGATCGTATGCATAGTTCGACATCTATTTGTTAGTTAGTTATTTTGGCTTTAGGGCGCTTCGACCAGAGTTGATCATTCGCGCCCAAGTTCGACATCTATGCGAGTCCGAACTTGAAAAGTGCGAAATATGCGCAAATTCGCCGAAACATGTTCACGAAGAACAGTCTCCGGTTAAATGCGGGATGAAAAATATAATTTCACTATCTATCTATGCGCGGGACCCAAATGTTCGGTGCAGTGTTTCTTTCAAAGTATTACTATGATACTACAGACGCTAACACAAAAATTGGACATCAAAAGAGGAACATGAATGCCCTCAGCTACTAAAAACTTCAGCGCGTTTGCGCAAGCCGTTTTTTATTTATACCGCAAAACCCAGAGTGGTGTTGCAACAATACCTCCCCCGCATGGCCCTGCGCATGTTAATTCCTAGCATAAAGAGATAAAAAAATATTTACGTTGTAACCAGCAGAGGCAGTCATAATATTGCTAATTATGACAACCACAGGGCAGCAGGATGCATGTAAATTTCCCCAATAAGGGTTTCTTCATTTCCCCATTGCAAGAGCGACAGGCGCATCGCCAGCACTTGATCCTCCAACAACGTTAGTTCGTCTCTGAGACCACCGTGGCGGCGCGCTTGGTCATGGCGCGCATGGCCTGACGGCTAGCATGAAGTGAACTTGGCTTTT
Organism: Ashinkailepas kermadecensis; assembly: GCA_034440615.1. Taxonomy (NCBI): domain Eukaryota; kingdom Metazoa; phylum Arthropoda; class Thecostraca; family Neolepadidae; genus Ashinkailepas; species Ashinkailepas kermadecensis. Next base: position 15,015 of record JAOTOM010002955.1, read on the forward strand.
TCAGCCCTGTGCATTGATCATTGATACTGCACACACAGCATACTTGTCAGAAGCAACACACTCATTCCCTGACTGCCGAAAGTACTGCTCCCTTTGCCGCCAGAAGTTGCGCCGCACCTGATTATAGCATTAGGTCAGTGGATCACCACCAGCTGTGACCAGTATCAGACCGCATGGTCCGAACGTACCGGTAATTGTAGACAGACAGCACGACGCCGAACAACATCTGCGCCACGCCGAGCAACACCGAGATCTTCATCTTGAAGGCGTTCTGATAGGTAACTTTGTTGGACGCCATCTGCCAGACCGGGTCGAAGCCGAACACGTAGGGCGTGCCGTAGTAGCAGGTGGCGTTCTCCGGCGGCAACAGAAGCGTCTCCGCCTCGGCGCCGTGGATCTCCGACATATTGAAGCAGTTACGCCAGCTTGAGCCAAACACATTCACTGACTTGGAGAAGATGTCGTTGTAGATGATGCCCGTGTAGACGGAGAAGAGGCCCATCAGCAGGATGATGTAGCGACCTCCGAAGAACATCGATGCGATCTAGGAGGAGGTTGCATATCAACACGGGCCACCCTAGATCTCGCTGCCCTACAGAAGACACCAACCGTCCTGCTTCCGCAGCGGAACATTGGATCACAGCAGCCAGTACACAATTTAAGCCGTGGATCAGCGAGCTATGTACAACCGTTGCGTTACATGTTGATTGGTGAGTGAAATCCGGTTCCACAGAGAAGATATACACAACAGAATTGTGCACATCCGACAAGGAACAATTAAAACAGCACATGTGAAAATACCTAAACGATACAGCTGCAAACACAAAAACACAAACACTCGAAGCATTCACACGGGTTCTAGGGGGCGGCGAAACAGAATCAATGCACATACTGATTTCTTAAATAAATATTTGAGTGGTTCATGGGTAGTTTGGAAGATCGGGACCATGGGCTGCAGCGGCGGAAAAAAGTTGTCCAAAACCGACAGGAACCACAATCAGTACACTGAACATGAGGGAACATCGACACGATCATCCTTCTAAACCTTAAGGTACATTCTCAGATATTTAGAAAACGCAGCTTTGGTGTCACATACTCTGATATTGATCTGCTATGCTCTAGTTAAGCTCTCGAGCTTGCCGGTATATCTAGAATGACAAGGACAGTCTGATTTAATGCAGTCATGCACTTAGTAATTCTTATGTTTGACAAATTTGTCGAGAAGAAATGGCAACACAACATAAAATTTGACCGAGAATATGATTATTGTATTGCATAAGGATTGCACAAAAATAAGTGCGCATTGCTCAACCTTATCTTCATACGTCGCATACCCGCTAGGCACCATCTCCAGACACAAATAAGAGCGAATGTCCGCAGCCACCACCAGCGGGGATGGGGCCAAATTCAGTCCAAACACAGCGCCATATCGGCCAAGGCCCATTCAGGACCGTACTGCCCTGCCTCGGGACCGCCCCTGAACTTGTCTGCGATCTTGACTGAAAACTACGTATTATTTGTCCGCCGGAACGATATCTGGTAAGGTAGCAACATATGACGTGACATGATATTTGGCCGAATTATAAAACAGTAGGAAAGATAGGAATGAGGCCCCCATGTGTCTGGCCATCACAGGTGACCAGCGGTTAGTTAGTTAGTTATTACGGCTTTTGGGCGTCAACTGCATTGGTTATATAGCGCCCATTTGTAGGAGCGACAGGTGTGTGGTGGGCGATTTTCAGTGGAAAGGGGGTTAGGTGAAGAACCTTGGGTTCTTTTACTACGCATTCAACCGCTAGGTCATACAGCGTCGCCAACCTCTCACGCCGATTGGTCGCGGGTGGACTCGGTAATTCCGCCGATTGCGAGATTATAACACACAATCTTACAATCAAGAGTCCAACACCCTACCGACTCAGCTACCGCGGCCGCGTTAGAGGTTAGGTGCGTCAGCTTTGGAATGATGAAGGGGCACGAATTTTACAGAGGGACACGGATTCGAATAAAACAACAGTTCAAAGGTAACGACCCTCCACCACGAAAATGTTCTTTTTATGGTCAGGAGCAATAGCGGGTACCCAAACAAACGAGTTCATTTTGGAACCTCCATAGGGGCGCCTCGCCAGTTACATAGGGAGCTCCATAAGGCAACATGATAGATATGAAAGGTACTGAAAAGATTATAGTAGGTGCTTAATTTAAAAAAGGCGTCCTTGTAGCTTTAGACAGGGGCGGACCTAAAGGAGGAGGTACAGATAGCATGTATTCCCCATGGAAATGCGACGCATACTAGCTAGAAAAAGGCGCCCCTCCAAGACACTCGAGTTCAACCTCTTGAATATTTCGGCCGAAGGCGCCACTCTGAGTAGTGTCCCTTCAGGACGTTCGAGCTCACTCCTTTTCTCTTCAATTTTCATCCCCCCATGGACACTCCAAATGCACTCCCACTCCTTGCAACTTTCTCAATCAGCGGCACGCCTCGAGGAAAACGGTCTCCAGGCCTCCAGACGAACGCCTATCTCTTCAAATCCCTGGATCTGTATCTAGCTCTAGAGGCGGACATAGTGAAAGAGCACTTAAGGAGTGTCCCTGGATCTACAGAGTAACATCTCCATAGCATAACAAGCCACACAGGTTGTCTAAAACAGGCATATCTGATATTGATATTTCAAAGGAACCTGATAGCGGGAGCGTGAATGACAACATAGTGTGGCTCTGCTTCCAATCCACGGGCGCCTGTCATTCCAAGGGGACAGCTCGGGGACTCAAGGGGGTGCATGCCACCTCGAAATGGTAGAGGAGCGCCACATTGAATATCCACGCCTACGCTGCTATCTAACTTCCCATGGCCCCCTTCTCATGGCGTCAGACGCCTCTGGAGCTATTTGGGTGTCCCCTTGAAATTACAGGGGCACCCCTGTAGTCGATGTCGATGGGGTACCTCTGAACGGACAGAGAGCGACACATTACACACTGTGTCACTACTCAAACTCCCATCGCACCCCTCTGCTCGACTACGGCCACCCCTGTAGATCCAGGGGTGGCCGTGAAATTACAAAGGAGCGCTCAGAAGTCCCAGGGGGCGCCTGTCACCTTCACATGGCACTCCCTCACTCACATATGAGCCCTTGAACTTCTACGGTGTCTACTAAAAATGTGCGCTATCAGGGGCACCTCAACAACCACACTGATACCAAGGAGGCGCCGAATGGGCCCGTTGTGAGGGGCCCCCGTTCCCCTGCCAATTTCGTCCATGGAGTACGAGAGCATTCCCGAATCAAAAATGTAATGCTGGTTCTATGGCGCAGCGTGAAAATAATTCGCCAAAAAACCTCGTCGCCCTCCTTCCTGCTTCGCCCTCTCTCTAGCTTCGGCTTGTGACGCCGCTCCTGGGTGCATTCTTTCTACTTAGCGTCAGGCGACGGTACTGTTCAAATACAAGACAACGAACCGTGGTGGCGTGCTCTATGAACATGACGTGCTGCTCCTCTTGAAAAGAAAGCCTAACACGAAACTTGTTGTCATCTCGTATGACGACCTTCTTTGCACATTTCGTGTGCTTTTGTCTGTACATCCTTATTGGTCTGTATCGCATTGCTGTAACTGCTGACTAAATGTACGACTTATATGACTTATTGTATACGCCCTTCAATAGGAGTGTAATGAATAGACTGAACAAGGCACACGAGCTTCAGTGGCAGGGTTAAAATAATGTTTTTTTAATAATAATGTAATAATATAATTTAAATATTTATAATTTAAATATTTTTTAAATATTTAATATAATTAATAAAATAATAATAATGGTTTTTAGGTGTGAGAGGTCGAAACGAGCACAGAAGGATGTCGAAATTTGCCATGGAATTAGTGTCCTTTAAAATGATTTTGATGTCATTCGGACTCAAATTTGAGCCAATGGCTTAGGTACTAATGGCTGCACCTTTATCATTTGTTTTGAGATTCATAATTTAGGAAGAGCTATATTCAGGATAGGAAGAATAATGTCCATGCTATAAAATGGTATTGTAGGCCGAATTACACTATATGTATTCCCTTTACCTGAAATTGCATTGCGAAATGTTCATGTATCACCATTCCTTATCAAGAGCATGAACATGATACGTATACACAAGATAGTGTTAGAAAGGAAACATGAAGACTTCATAAGCACGCATCAAGGAGCAGGATGTCGATACTTCTTGGAGAAGGATGTTGATTGCATGTTCAGAAAGTGGTATATTCCACCCTATTTCACAAATAATTTATCACTGTTCAGTGGGATACATCAAAATGAGATCGGAACAGCGATTAATGTCTCGTATTCTTTGGGTGTCGGAAATGGCAATACAGGTTTAGCTGAATCCGTGCAGAAATGAGCATTGCAACTGGGCGAGACTTATGTTCAGCTTCCTTTGCAGTCAATGCTACAGGGTCTGCGGGTGGGCGCAGGCGTGCATCCAGGGGAGGGTGAAGAGGAGCCATTCCTCCCAGAAATTGTCGGTCAATCCTTTTATGAACAATGCATGTCTCCACGTTCATGAGGTAATTGGGTACGCGATATATTGCGGTGGGATGCCGCGATAGACTGAAGTAGAAACTGAGTGGAGCAGGAATGCATTCCCTTTCTTATTCGGGCCATCTTTAAAACATTGAGCTAACGAAAGGTCCTACCTTTAGTTGTAGTTCTGGTCCATGGCAATTGGTTGGAAAGAATGGCATGAAAGGCATTTCTTTCCAGCCAATGTGTCCTTCCCCTAATAATGAGAAAAACCGCATATTAACTGTGGATCCCAATGGGCAAATTCCGTCTAGGAACACTTCCCCCGGTGCCCCCGTGCGTGGAAACCGAGAAAACGACGCACTCGACCGCTAGGCCATATAGCGTCGCCAACCTCCTACGCCGACCCCGGTTGCCCTCGGGTTGCGAATATTGGCAGGCCACGGGGGACGTGTATAGCAGTCCAAATTTTACTGCCGGATGCTTGGACTGGTGTGTGAAAACAATTGACATACAATTCCTCTTATCCCGGAACCTACGTTCCCTTAAATACATCATCTTGAGCTCGTGGAGCTGATCCTGGGATGCCATCGGGCACCCCAATGCCACATTGAACTCAAAATGGCAAACCCATCTGGAATATTGCCAACTGTTAACATGTTTCAGATCTGTGAAAACCAATACATATTGATTGCAAGTGCATTGACCTTTCTGGATATCTGACGAGTTGTAGTCCGGCCTGATTAGAATTGGGCGAGTTTCACCTTGACCACGAACAGCTAAAATCTTGGCGTTTCTTACTGGTGGGGACTGTAGTTAGTCGCTCGTGCACAAACCGACCTCATTTTCTATCTTCTTGGCGGCGATCTGCTTCTCCTTCCAAACCAGCCAGCCGGCGGCGGCAGCCATGAGCAAGCCGTGTCCCAGGTCGCCGAACATGACGGCGAACAGGAACGGGAACGTGATGGTGGTGTACGGCGCTGCCACACAGAAGCAAACGCATGACATGATACACCAACCAAGTCAAAGGTATCGATGCACTCATGATCTAGCATTGCCATGTTTTGATACCTAGTGGACAGGGGTTGATGGAGTATATCACGGCGCCATTTAATATCGAAAGACGGAGTCGCTTGGTTCGCACGGAGTGAGGTTTTGGCTCCCGAATGTCGTCAGTGAATTTTTTTCTTCGAAATATGCTAGTACGAATTTGATACGAAACACGGTCAAGCTGCAAAAAAGCGTGAAAACATTACAATTTTCCGGAGAGTGCAATTCGTGTCCATAGGTAAATGCATCAAGTGTACAAATTACACAAATGGTCCACATATTGTGATTATAACATCACTGCGCTCACAAGATCACTAGCACGCCCGAGTCAATGTAAGCACTAATATAAGCCGCGCATGCTTATAAAATCTAACGCATCACAGATCGAGGTGTACCACAAGAAGTTACCGGGATTCATCTCGCGGTAGGTGGCTACGCCGTATGCGTCAACCAGGGTCTGGAAGCCCTGCGTGAACTTGTTGGTGCGGTTGTAGGTGGGCGGCGCCTCCTTTGTTTGGATGCTGTTGAGTACGGGGCTGACGGAGGAGCCGGACCTCTCCGAGCCGCGCCGCAACGCCAGCTGGATCGTCTCTGTATCGGCCGTCGGCACCCAGCACTCGGCGATCAGACACTTCTGCGTAACGTCCAGGTTGAACCAGTTGAGCGTGTGGTAGATAGCCTTGATCTTGCGGACTTTCACGAACCACGCGCGAATGTTCTTAGCGGCTGCCACCAGCACGCGGTGCCGGTGGTCCTGGGTTTGCGCCAGCACCTGCGGGAAGATCACGGGTGGTATGACAGGTGCTGCGTTTGCGCCAGCACCTACGGGAAGATCACGGGTGGTATGATAGATGCTGCGTTTGCGCCAGCACCTGCGGGAAGATCACGGGTGGTATGATAGGTGCTGGGTTTGCGACAGCACCTGCGGGAAGATCCCGGGTCGTATGATAGGTGGTGGGTTTGTGCCAGCACCCGCGGGGAGATCGCCGGTGGTGCCACAGGTCCTGGGACTGTGCCAACATCTGCAGAGAGATCACGGATGGTGTCACAGGTCCTGGATCTGCGCATGGGACATCATGGGTGGTGTCACAGATCCTGGGTCTGCACCACCACCTGCGGCAAAATAACGAGTGGTGTCACAGATCATGAGTCTGCTCCAGCACCTGCGGCGAAATCACGGGTGGTGTCACAGGTGTCACCCCCAGGCCTGCACCAGCACCTGGGGGTGGGGTGGGGGGGGGGGGGGGATCACGGTCGGTGCCACAGGCCATGGGTCTGCATCAGCATCTGCGGGGAGGCCACTGGTGGCACAACAAGTTCTGGGTCTGCGCCGCGACACCTGCGGGGAGATCGAGGGTGGTGTCACGGGTCCTGGGTCTGTGCGAACACCTGCAGGGAGATCACGGGTGGCATGATGGGTGCTGGGTTTGCGCCAGTGCCTACATTTCTGTAGCGGGATCTTGCGTAACACACCGAACTACGCGGAACGAAGTAAACATAAATTAGTCACATTTTGTGGTCAGGACAAAAGCTGCATTGCAACTGGCAGGAGTTGCGACCCTAGGGTGGCAAGTAGCGGGAAGGACCCCTCACCATTGAATTGCGAGTTGTGCGCAATTTCTCTTAGCTCCGAGTGAAACAGATGAGGCCACGTAACCATTTTCAACACATAGCATCTTTATCTGAGCAATACCTAGTGAGGCAGACAACCATTGGCTACGAAGAGCAGGATCCCATCCACCAGGCCAGCCTGCACTATATTGGACAACAGCGAGCTGACCACCACTGACCGTGTTGAGGTCCTCTATGCGGGTCATGACGCCCATCTTCATCTCGCGCCGTTCAGGCGGAGTCTCGGGGCACGGGTACAGCGTGGCGCGAAACCCCTCGCAGATCTTTTTCACGCGTGTCTTCAGCTGCTCGCCTTGGAAGAAGATGATAAACACAGATTTGTAGACTTGGTCGCCCTGCGAATGGTAGGACAAGATGCCTTGTCATCCCGTGCAAGATTGACAAGTGTTTGTCACGTGGTAACTTTGGGCGGCTGACACCAGCTGAAATTAATTTCACTTTCGTGTTTTCGCCACCTTGTCGCAAAGATAAGAAACTCAATTATACTACATGTAGTTTTTCGAAGTCATTGTACCCAGGTTAATCTTTCGTATTCATCATAGTTCGTTGCACTCCTTACTGGTTCATTAAAGGCTTGGCAAAACACGCCGAAATGCAAACATTTCCTAACGTTTATCTTTAACACATACGAATCCATATAATTCCCAGAATCTTCTAGATACTGAATTATACTGCTGGTAGAATTATCTGTGCATTGCTGGAATCAATTAGTTATCATATAAATTGCATCCATAAGTTAGTTAGTTATTTGGGTTTCAGGGGCGCATCGACTGCACTGGTCATGTAGCGCCCATAACTAGTTTATTCATTAAAACTCGGTAGTAAAATCATGGCAAAACCGTGTCATGCTGAGGTGTAACTCCTCACATACTGTCTCAGTTAAAATATGTTTTCGCAGTCAGCCGCTTAAAAATATGACGTGGTGCGATCGACAATTGTTCCGGTTAAGGCGGTCGTCTATCTCACACGTCCCGGTGTACAGATGGGTGCCTCATCACGGCAACTCAGCGCGGAGACGGGACTTGCGATTCGTTTCGGTCGGCGGCGAGATATGAATCCGCTTACGGCTTGTATGCGGTGTGATTGGTTGGCCTGTTAATGGGACTGGAGGTGGAGGTGGAGGTGGACCCATAATTTGTCCAGATGTGCGCCAGGTGGTGCGTGCGTGCGTCACCGACGGCGAGCATTCTCGTGTACCGAGCCTCGCATCCATGGGAGATTTTCCCACCATGCCTTTCCCATCGATGTTTGGTGTCACGCTCGTATTTCGCCCTGCTTGACCTCGCGCGGTCAGGTCCGGAGCTCCACTTCGCACAGGAATTCTCAGTGACGGCAATGAGCTGGTCGATCGAAGAGGTGAAATAGTCGATGGGGATGGTGACTTAGGGAATTCTGCAGGAGTTGTTTGAGTGGATGCCACCATGATTGGTTCAGTCACCGGAGTTGCGGGAGCGTCAGTTTGGCAAGCGATCGTGCGCTGCTCAGGACGACGCTGTCTTGGGGAACTGCACGAAGCTTCTGTCTGCACAACAGCAGGGCAAGCCGGTAAGACGTAGTCGGCTGACACCCCAGTTACTGCCGCCGGGATTTCATCCTCTGAGTTTACCTGGATTATAGCCAGACCACATTCCTTTAGCAGGCCAATCAACTGGCGGGCTGTCATCTTGTCCAGAGCATCGCTTCCAGGAGGATCACAGCTTCGTGGTGCTGGTGTAGTAGGTGGCATGTCTGTTCGCTCCTGGGATGACTCGGGTTGAAGGGGATGGGCGGAGCTGGCCACCATGGCCGCATAAGAGCGAGGTGTAGTGGCCGTCTTGGTCATTTCCCGAGCTTCTCGGAATGACACGCCCCTGTCACACTTCAATTTGATGATACTCTGCTCCCGTTTGAAAACCGGGCATACTCGGTCACGAGCAGAATGATCGCCCTTGCAGTTTGGACAGCATAAGGTTTCCGATGTACAAGCGTCCACATAATGATCCGAGGAGGCACATCGCAGACATCTCGGCTTTGATCGACAGTGGCGGCTGGTGCGCCCGTACCTATGACAGGCGAAGCATCTCATCGGGATTGGTTGATAAACGCGGACCCTGACCTTAACATGCCAGATTATCACATGGGTTGGCTGTGTTTGGGAGTTAAAAATTAGTACAATGTTGTCTGTGTCGTGTGAAACACCGTCCCTTTTCGTTTCCAGTCTTCTAGCTTCCAGGACACCGAACCCAGCAAGACCGCGCACAATTTCTTCACATGGCACACCTTGTAGGTCATGGCAAGTGATGACACCTCTGGAGCAGTTTTTAGAGTGGTGAGTTTTCACATTTATGGGTTTCTTTGCACGCGTCTACCATCGATGGTGTACGTAAACGTACAGAGTGTGGCTTTTAACGCCCGCCTAGCTTCCTCCGGATCCGAAAATTCAACTTCGATGCCACCATCACCCAATCTGTTGCACCGTACCACTGTACCGAATCGCTCGGTGCCCTCACACCGTCGGAAAGGGCTGAGGTCGGACAGTCTGAGCTCTTAACTCGACAGAATCAAGACAGTTGGGTCGACGAACTCGGGCTCAACTTCGGTTTCACGCTCAGGTGTCTTGCCAGATCGCGTCGCCCCGACGGGACGAGAATCCCTAGAAGGGCAAGCCGAGACAGCGTCTAAATCGGGCCTCACCGAGGAGGCGCGGGACTGGGATGTGGAAGACTGGAACGACGAATCGTCCGAGTCAAGACTAGGGCGAGGGTATATTTGTGTGCCAGAAGAATCCATGGAAGTGTGTTGTTTCGGCCCTGCGCGACGTTCCACCACAAGGGGCCCCACGGAGGGGACGCCCGCTGTCGTGACAGCAGGACACCAAACGTCCACGAAGCTATATGGGGTAGGCGGCGCCTTTGCGCGGCCGGGAGAGAGAGGCTCACCATCCCAGCCGCACGTCAGCGCCGCCCACCCCTTGACCACGGCCGGCCGGGCCGGCAGGCACTGGGAAGAAACCCAGGCCCCCAGCCCGAGGCGACCTGTCACTTGGCCTGTAAGGGGCCCTATGGGCCCGCCAGCCCCTCCAGGATATCGGGACCAAAGAGGCGTGTTGGTCCCCCGTCACAACTAACACCGTGCGACGGGGGACCTAAACCCCCAGGACTCCGTCAACACCGGGGGACGGGCCGAGGGGGCGCAACTACCCCTATAAAACTGAGCGAATGGTTAGACCAGGGGAAGCTGGCCTACCTGCTCGTAACAGGGGAGGGAAAGTTGTTGCAGGCTTGGATGCGGAACATACAAAGGGACGTCGGCACGGGATGGATACTGGGAAGGGAGTAGAGGGAATGACGATGGGGACTGCGTGAGCCCCGGAAACACCTCCGTGCTTCCAAGCCCCTTATCGGGGCGGCTGTAGTAACCCGAGGGAGCGCCATTTCCCTAGCCAGTCGAGTAACGAGGCTGACCCCACTGCGGGGTAAATTGCATCCATGATACACACTTTGCCATATTCCATCATAGTACAATACACCCCGCAACAGTTATGCTGGAACACCACCTGAGTTATATGTTCCGTCATAAACTTCGCTCATCTATATTTTCCCCACTGCATGTAGCATATGATAATCACTAACCAATGCAGTTGTGCCCAGTTGGTATCGCATTTCTGGCTCTGTAATATCGTAAAATGTTCGATACACCCTTCGTCCAATAGCAATCAACGTGAATACTTTGGATCAGAGTAAAAATGTAAAGATTAAAGAGATGAAAAATACGGATGGAATGTTGGTAGAGCACAATGGGGTTTACCAAGATTTAAATTAATAAAATATGTGCCGACGTACCTCTTTAAACAATATTATAGATTACATTCTGCATTTCGCAAAGCATTGTAACAAAGTTAACGAGGTGAACCTTCCTGATCTCGTAACAAGTTTCCACATTGATAATGTCAATGTGTGGCACCAAAACACATCAAGATAACATCAAAAGCATTATAAGCAAAAGCGCCGATAAATGCGAGCTGGAAGGGAAAACACTACTCATCGAATGCTTGGTGTTGAAATAAGAACAGCAACAACATCACGCTGGGATTTTCAACTTTGCGGGTTGGATTCTGTGTAAGCATTCCAACGCCTTTTCAGGTGCTATTCAACGTCAACCAATTTTTGGCTGTTCTTTGGCTGTTCTGAATGTTTTTGCAACCTCACAAAATCAGAAAAGACTTGTGTTTGTATTCACATGCCATCCACTAAGTAATTGGCATCAACGCAGTTTTTGTTTGTGTATACAGTGCTAAATGTAACTTGCACATATCCCCAGCCGTGAATAGCATTTCGAGTTTGGACCAGTCTCTGCCGGCTGAGATCAGTCTTAGGCATCGGCATAGCTAAAACTAGTCGTGGCCACCATACACGGTGCACTTTGATATGGCACCCGAAGTTGACGAGAACACCAACCGTGGTGATCAGCCCGCTCTCTCAGCCAGGTGTTCATTCTCCCATCAAGGAGCCGATCTCCCATCCCACTCACTGACACGTGCCTCTTTCCTCCGTCATAACCGCATCGTTGCACTCCAGTCACCGAGACGAACATCCTCGCTACCACCCGAGGGTGTCCGCACCACTCACCGAGACTGGGTCTTCGAGGGCCGCCTCTATTTGCGCCTGCCGCACAAACACGTTTCCTCGGCAGGCTCTCCACAGCATGCGCTCGAACCCAGGCATCCTCTCGCGCTGGATCACGCCGGCCACGAAACTGTCGATCACCAGCCGACCAAGTGACGTAGGTCTCCTCAACACCGGCCAACCGAGCCGATTCTCACCGACTGATACATGCAGCCGATGCCGCTAGCGCAACAAACAACTGGTGAAGCACATACTACACCTAATGTGTATGCATAAACATATGCATATACACACATACAAACTAGTTGATCTAAAATAGTTCAGAACATTGGCAGAATACATTGTATCTTCCCAAAATATAACATTCGGTGCGGTATGATTAATTAGTGTTGCCTGCCACTACAATATAGACTATGGTGAAGTGACCACACGCATGACATTTCACAGGAGCACAAGTAAATGCATGGATTACGGAAAGCGACAGAAGCCGGAATCTTGCCTTGAAACCAGTGAAGGGAGCCCATATTATTTAAACTAGTTGGTGCAATGATTCAGGGCTACAAGTATCTCGCATTATAAGCATAGTACACAACCTTGGCAACAACTGGTTGAAATCGTTTAGAAGGCTTTCGGACCGGGCTCCAAAGAAGAATAGCATGGAGTATTTCGTCAGTTGTGGAACTACGGGCTGTTCAACCGAAGGACTGGACTTAGCACCATGATTCACAAAATGCCATTCACATAAACCTTTTTTATTGAGAAATTTTGTCCGAATTCTTCCTGGGTGGCTTTATGAACCAGAATCCTATTGCTTAGCAAAGCTTGTTGCGTGAACATTGGCCTCACCACCAGATTCATGAATGCCAGCTCATCGGCATAATAATTTACCGAGAGTCCAATGTGCCGATAATGCACCGACACGGCCGGCCAAGTAGCTCGTCCCCGGCCTTATCGGGCCAGTTGCCAACTGACCCTCCCAGCAGGGGGCTAAATGCGAGCGCGTGAAGCGAATTGAACCCTGTCTTGCCAGGACAGGGGAGACCAGTGCAGGCCAGCGTTCTAACCAACTGAGCTACCGTGGTGAGAAATATATGTTCGCCAGTAAAAATGTTTTAAAACAAATGCTATTATGTCACACACAGCTAAGCTAGAACCGAGGTGAAATATGACCGCTCAAAGCTGAAGCCATGCCAGCTTCGCTCATCGCCTACCAGCGTGTTTCATGACCACACAATTTGCATTTCAAGTACAGTGCAAGGAATATCACGAGCACGTGGGTGGAACACGTGGCCAGACCCGCGTTGCAAACATAAAGCCAACAGTATATTCGGAAACAACCAAAATTAAAGCAAGCCGCAGCCACTTGTACATTAGACAAGCGCAATTCGTGATAATATATACACAACATACTTCAACAAAAGGGAACACGATAATTCTGAAAGAAGCATGGCAAAGAAGCTGATAACATCACCGAGACAACCACCGCAACCTGCCACGGGGTGGCTAAAAATCGGCTACGGCCATTCTCAAACCAACTGGTAAGTCGACTCACCGATAATCCTGGTACAGAGCAAACAATAACTCAAGAAACAAGGTGCAAACAACGGCCATGGCCATCAAGCTTATTCTGCACTAGAATGCATGTGCTTCAAACCTAACTCCTAAGAACAGGCGACTGAAGGCAACCGTGATGGAGAAAATATGAGCCAAGGACTTAGTTGAGAGCGTTGCGTACGATACATGAAGTTATTTCCCAAATTAGCAGGTCAGCGTCGTCAAAAATTACAACGAATAATGCTGTTGATACTCATACGTACGGTACGAGATGGAAGAATGTGACTTTGAAACAAATTCCAAATTCGCAAGCTAAAATATGGCTTCTACATGGAATAATAATGAATAACATGGTGCAGATAAAAATAACCTTTTGAACGCTAGGTACAACTGTTGAAGAAATGCTCCCATAGCTTTAAATAACATGCACTATTTTGTTATTTGGGGTTTTGGGCGCTTCCAACAGAATTGATCATTCGCGATGCACTATTTTGGTCCGGCCTGAAAACCGCTACCAAATGCCTGGCCGATGAACACACCTGTGTGGGGCGTTCTCGATGTTGTAGTTTCGATAGTGACGCGCAGCATCGGCCGACGGCGGCCGATACCTAACACCACGCAGCGCGAAGGAGGGCATACGCAAACAAGAAGAGATCCAGGAAGGTCCAAGGTTTGAGCAGAAGACAAACCTGTAGCAGCAGAAGAAGCCAAGACACGAAGAGATCCAGGGACCCCAGAGGAGCACTCCTGCGAATCTAGAAGGAAAACCTCCCTCACCAAATCCCAAACTACTCTCTGTCTCCCAACCAGTGTTGGAAAAATGGCCATTTTTTGGACATTTGGCTGTCCAAAGAATTATACACTCCCAAAAATATCCACTCCTTGGGCTGCCAAACTACCAGATGAAGAGCTAATGCATAACAAGAAATCCCAACTAGTTCTGTCACTATCAAATAATGATAATTGTTAACATAGCCCACAGAGCAGCATGCTCAATGGACTACATGGTGATCTTTGACTAGTAGTGAGAATGAGATCCACCAGTTCTAATAATCTTAATCTTGTGTAATCATTTTGGGTCCTTGACACATCAACTTGGCAACATTATTGAGAATAATGTCCATTTGTTATTTCAGCTGATCACCAGGGATGCAGAAACATTCAAAGAGAATGCAAGGAAAAGAACAGAAGATGAGATGCCTGTTAGAGTTGAAGAATGACAGGATACCAGCAGAATGGAAGCTAAAGTTGGGATCACTGCATATGACCATAACAGTGAATATATACAAATATAATGGTGCAAGTCAAGTGTATACTGGTGCAAGTGTAATTGCCTAGTACAAGTGAATAAACAAACATACATGCCTTCATTCACTTACTTTCCATTCACAAAAATTCCCTGACCAGAAGTGCTCAGAAGAATGCAAGACCAAAACTAGAAAGAGAACTGGAGTAGGCAGTACACAACTCGCAACTAGATAGGCATAAAGGGAATGATGTTCCGAATATCTCAGTAGGTGCAAGTCATGCTTTGGCATGGCAGTTTTTTATGAGGTGGGAGGCAAAAAAAACAACAAAATTGTACTCAGTGTCAAATGGGATGGGTGCACACCCAACAATATCCTGAAACACTTCATAAGTGCACAATCAATGTGCATGAATACATGCTTAGGTGCACTGGAGTGACACCGAACCCATAGGAGTAAAAAATAATGTATTCCGACACCAAAATAAGCAGACTAGCCCTTGACGCCAAAGCATTTGTCTGCTGAAAATGATTGTTTTCAGCAGCCTTCAAAATAAAAAAAAATAAAACAATTCTGTCCAAACAAGAACAAAGTCAGAAAGCTTCATCCATTACAGGGCCACCCATTAGTGAAGACCCTAGGTAGGTATGCCACTGGGTGCATATGCACTTGCATGTTGATGTGGATGCAGATGCACCTAGGTAAAACTTACCTACCTAGATTTGCACCAAGTACCTACCTAGTAGGTAGGTACGTACTAGGTAACCTACCTACATCCATGCAATCTATCTATAGGTAAGGCATCGCAATATTATCATAGTTCACCCTTCCACACCAATGGCAATGAGAGGCATTCAATTTGAACAATTCAATTGAGCCTAATTTCTTACGTAGGACGACACCCACCGACGGGTCGACACCACACCACAGCAATTACTACTCTCACTTAAGGGCCTTGAGTCTCACCTCCCGCCTACCGGTCCATCAAACATCCAAATACCTACATCCTAACACCAGTGCACTGCACAACTACTTATATTTGCCACACGATATAATCTCTGGACTTCCAAATTCAAAACATGAAGTAATCCCTCTTCCAATGAAGGAAGCTTGCATGCGTCGCCTGGCTAGTAAAGAAAACTACCACTCTCTGGTTGGTTATTGGTTTTACGACACGTCGACCGTTGAGTCATATAGAGTCGCCAATCTCTCACGCCGATTGGTCGCGGGCGAAGAGTAGCGACAGGCGAGATTCGAAGGCGAAGAGTAGCGACAGGCGAGATTCGAACCCACAATCTTTCGATTGCGAGACGAGCATCTTACCCCTAGACCACTCGTCCCCTACCACTCTCTGGGACGGATTGGAAATTTAGAGGCTCTTGGCCGGGGGTGAATCATGCCTCTCCAGCTCCCACTCTTTCGGGAGCTTTTTAAACCACTCCGAAGAAAGGCAATTAATAATTAGCCTTTGAATGTTTCCTGAAAGATTGGGATGTTCTACATCAGCTTACGGAAGAGAAAAGGTGTATTTCTGGGTTTTTGAAGCAATCGCAGCCGATCTAAATAAAAGATATCAGGTAAAATTTACGCGTGAAAATTAGCCAGATCCGTCCAAGACATTATCCAAAGCTGTTAAGATTTTGTGGCAAAATAGACCACCAGATAACCAGAAATTTCGGTGTCTTTTGATTTCATGACATACATTGTTTCAGAGCGCCACATATTCGTGACACAAATACTGTTTATGCCACTCGGACACAGATATTCTACAACTCCGCAAAAATAAAATTTGACTGTGTGGATTTAATTTGGGTGGCCCAGAGTTAAGATACTAAAGTACAGATTTAAGATAATTGAAGAAAATAATTATTCCTTGAATTTTTCTGGTGGATTTATTTTATCACAATTTATTTTTAGCCTTTTCTGTAGGTCATAGCTGTTCAATAGCCTTGGGTCATAGTTCCTCGCCGGCTATACAAATTGTCCATATCCGCCGCACTAAATACCATTAACCACAATTGCGTATTTATCCGCCGCGTGGCGTTTACTTCTTCCTTCCATTGCGTTTCGATCAGGTGAGGTAAGGCTGGGTCCATTCTTTCGGTTTTTGTCTGGCTGCGAAGTACAAGAAAATCTGGTGCTGTAGTTTCTCATTCCTTGGACTTTGTTTTTTAATGCAATGGTTATGAATGTGCTGAAAATGATTTGACCACTCGTCTCCTCTGCAAATGCATGCTTTTCACTTGCGAGGGAAAATAACACCCAAAAAAGGGCTTGAAGTTGGGTAATTAATAATATACCTTAAAAAGTAGTGTTCACAATAACAAAAGAAGATGGGGCATAGCCAGCTTCACCTCCCGTAACCTTCCATGCATGACATATTTTTTCTAAAAATTTCCAAACAATTTTGTTTCTCAAATTTCAAAAGGAAAGACCCAACATATGATAGCCTGAAATGTTTTTGAAGAAAAAAATAACTTTTTTAAAAAACAAATTTACCCACATTTTTATCAAACCTATCAAAGCCTAACCTAACATAACCTAACCTTACCCATTCTTTGTATGCTTCACGGAGGTAAAATATGTAAATTTGTGTTTTAAGGTGTTTTATGAAATCTCGGCATTTTCATTGAAATGCAATGTTTACCAATGTGACTAAGATGATGGGAGCACTATTTTTGTGCAAATGCTTACTTTTCAGATTGTGAGCAAAATAACACCAAGAATGGGCTATGAGTTATGTAGCATAGCATAAAAATAAATGTTAAAAAAATAAAATATATGCAACATAACCTAACATAACCTCCCCTTGGAAAAAAAAATATAAAAAAGAAAACTGCAAAGAAATTTGTTCTTTGAAAATTTTTCACAATTTAAAAACCTAACCAAACCTAACCTGACCTAACATTAGCTGCTTTTGAAGGAAAAAAATAACTTCAATTCTTAAAAGAATCCAAAAATTTTCCAACTTCAAAAACTGAACTTGCCTAACCTAACGAAACCTAACTCATTTGCTTGCTTCATGGAGGGAAATGTGTATCAAAACTTGTCTTGTTGCCACCTTAAAGCATAATAATACGAGTAAAATGTGTATAAAACTTGCCTTGTTGTTAGTTTATACTGCAATAATACCCAAACTTTTCAGCTATGCTGTGGACAAATCTTGCCAAGATTCTTGGCACTGCTGCTAACAGCACCACAGCAAAATTATGGGCTGGTAGGTTTTTTGGAGTACCATGTTTATGAAGGTGACTTAGATGATGGAACCACTTGTTTTCTGTGCAAATGCTTACTTTTCAGGTTGTGAGCAAAATAATGCCCAAAAGGCTTTGAGTTAGGCAACATAGTATAAAATAATTGGAGGGTGTTTTATTCTTCATCCCAGGAAACATCCACTAAATTTTAGGAAATGTGTACTCTCCATTACCTAGTGTTTCTAGGGTATACACCATATTTTGGCAAATCCCAAAATTATACCCTCCATTATTTGGTGCTTCTCAAGGTTATACACTCCATATTTTGGCTAGCCCACAAATTATACACTCTGAGTCCAAGACTGAGAAGTGAAAATCCAACACTGCTCCCAACTAACCTTTACCCCCCGGAGGAAATCTAACGGTGTCGAGCCCACTGTATTGGGCCATTGCGGCCGGGGCAGGGACCAGAGAGCGAAAGTTCGGCCCAGGGTTCAACGAATCCGGGTAGTTCTTCAGTCAGGAGGGACACTTGCGGGGGGTGGGACCAAACCCTTACACACCATGGCGGCCGCCGCCAGCACCACACAAGGCACCTACCTAGTAGGTACGTACACAGATACAGGACACAACACCACACAGGAGTCTCCTTTCACTCTCGAGAGGACACTCAGACACATTCTTAATTCAAAACACTTTAAGGTCCACATGCACACCACACACATCATAGTCCAAACACAGAGCAGCGCGGACACACAAACTCTACTAAACACAACCACCTTTAACAACCAGCGCTGCTCCTTCACGTTACACCGCGCCTTGAACACCAGCCGCGGCTACATTTGCGCCCCAGAGTTGGATAGCTTACCACTTGACAGCATCGCCGCACGATTCGACGCCTCAGCCCTCCTGGACGCCACAGTTACACTCAGCCAGATTAAACGGGATGCACGTTCGACTCACAAACTTCTAGTACTGACCTTCGACTCACCACACCTACCATCACACGTCCACATACACAACAAGGCCTACGAGGTCCGCCTCTACGTGCCTCTGCCAGTACGGTGCCGGTTCTGTTTGCGTTATGGACATGGCGAACGCGCATGCGCGTCACCAACTCCCAGATGCAGCCAGTGCGCCGGTCACCACGCGGCATCCGACTGCAACTCTTTCGAAAGGAAGTGTGCAGGCTGTGATGGGCCGCACCCCGCCACCGACCCCGACTGCCCCAAGTGGGCATACGAGAGGGAGGTGTGCCGGTATGCGGCAACTCATCGGGTGCCACACGCAACAGCACGACAGCACCTACGCCACACCACCACCGATACTCACACAGCCACAACTGCACCTCTCCACACCGCACCTACCGCCGGGCGAAGCTACGTAGCGACACTCTCCACACCCAAACCCACACCCCCTCCTACACCAGCTCCCACCCACCCAACCATCCCACCAGCAGCCGGCTCCGGGAGCCCGGCACACCTCCCTTCTCAACGCTCCTCCGACCCTCGCCTCAACCGCCCCACCGATCCCCGACCTCCCCGGCCCACCACCCCTCGACCTCACCGATCACCACTCCTTCCCACCCCACCCCACCCAGGACCTGGCCTCCTTCCACACCCACTCCACTTCAGACCTGGCCCTTATCCACATCCCCTTCACCCTCGACCCGGCCTCCTCCCACACCCTTTCCACCGCGGGCCGGGCTTCCCACATCCACCCCACCGAGGAATGGGCTTTCTTCCCTTCCCACCCCATCTCAGACCTGGCCCATGCCCACCACCATTCCACTATCCACCCCGCCTCATCCCTCCTCCAATACACATCAGACCCAGACACGGTCCCCACCCCATCCCCCACCTGTGGTCCCCACCCACCCCACAGGCTACCATCCCTGCCTGGATCACCTCCCAACCCTCTCTCCGTTCACCGGTTCAACCTTTCTCCCCGACTCGACACCGACACCACCCCAGTATAGGATTACCAACAGTCACTAAGCGCGTTGGGCAATGGGACTTTTTCTGCAGTGGAACACCGGAAGCCTTCCAGGCAAGTTCATATAATTCAAATCTGAATTCTTGCAACAAAAACCATTACTAGCTGCGCTCCAAGAAACTCACTTTCGAGATTCTGACTCCACTTGGAACAAAATCCCAGATTACACTTGGCATGTCGACAACGTAAACGGCCCAAATAGGAAATGGGGCGCAGTCATACTGATTTCAAACAGCATACCTCACCGTCGAGTAACGCTAAATACTCCCCTGAATTGCGTAGCAGTCGGCCTCAAATTGCCCATTGCCAAACCACAGTCATTTCACTATACATCTCGCCGTCAGCTGAAACCCCCCACACCACAGGAGCTGAGCGACTTGCTGCTCCGGCCCCTCCATCAGTTCTCATTGTGGGAGACTTTAAATGCTAAACATCCCTCCTGGGTAAGCGACCAGACTGACGCTAGAGGGCGCGAAATTCACCAGTTTATTTCGGACCACAACCTAGTACTTCTTAACACCGGGACCGCCACCCGCTACAACCCGACCTTAGGAGGATCGGACAGTTGCATTGACTTAACGTGCTGCTCCCAGCGACTTAGCTCACTATTTGACTGGTCAGTTTCAGACGTTCCCGGGCTGAGCGACCACTACCCAATCACAATTAGGCTCAGTACGGACGCTATCCACCACACTAAGGTATTGAGACAATCTTGGAACTTGAAAAGAGCGGACTGGGCTAAATTCGAGGAACAGGTGGACCTCAACCTAACAACTTCAGAGACCAGTAAGATCGAGACAATCCTAAGGGCCATCAGCTCAGCAGCACGGGACTCAGTCCCCAAAAGTAACAAACCTAGGAAAAAGGCATCTACGCCATGGTGGACCCCGGACTGTCAAAGGGAAATCGCCGCACGGCACCGTGCCCACAAACAATTCAAAAGATGCGTGTGCAAAGCACACCTATCAGCATACAGACAATCTCAAAAACACTGCCGGTACACAATTCGAACAGCACGACAAAACTGTTGGCAGTCTTTTGCCTCTCAATTCAATAGGTTCACCCCTACCGGCAGAATCTGGGACCTGGTGAAGCGTTTCAACCTGAAACGCCCACCACCAGGCCCCTTCCCCCAGCTGACGGTGAAAGGACAGCACATCACTGATCCACAAGTCGTAGACCACTTTAACACGCGCCCTGGAGGGCCTCTGAGAATTACGCGCAATGGAGGGGGGGGGCGGATTCCGTTCCCCCCTAAGATCTCGGCTCCTAGTAAAGCTGGAGGAACGAAATTCGCAGGGTGGATGGGCACGGTAGTGAACTCTATTGTGTGCAATTTTCGTGACCTTAGGTCAATATCTTCAAGGTCAAATGAGGTCAGATTGGCAAAATTTTCCGGTTTTGCGTGGCTTGGCTTGTCATCGTTATGGATCGCTGTGATTGTGTTTAAATGCTCAAAAATGGGCATGAATGATGTCTTGGACATTACTAATGATGCAATGCAGATGCTAGACCCAACATTTGACCTCAGGTCACCTATATAGCACCACTTTATCAGGTCAGTTACCTGTTCCAGTTACCGGAACCGGCCGCCCGCCCGACTGCTCCGTCGGGCAGCTCGGAGCAATCGGCTTCGTGAAGAAGGGAGTAAAGTACATGAATAAAGTATGGAAACGCAATGACAAACAGTACAAATGACAACCAGTAGTGCATTTATGGCAACATTCCAGTTGATCAAGTTTGGTTCCATTAACCTGTCATGAACTTGACCTGACTTCACCTTGGTGACCTAACATGACCTTGAAACTATACAGCATATCAATATGCATCAAACAAGTCGCTAGTGTTGCCTAGAACACTTCCCTTTTGTCAGTATACTGGAAGCGCATCAGCGCCGATTTTGGTGGTCTGGCGCTAAAACATTTTTTGAATTTAGCGGCCCCTAACTTGAAAAATTTTCGGCCGATTTCAATTTTTCTTGCTTTAAACGACGTGCCGTTCATTTCTAGGAAGGTACAGCGAAAATTGCGTATATCGACAAGTAAAATCTGCAGTTATTTGCGAAAAACCGGAGGGGTGGGCGGATTTCGCCCCCCCCCCCTCCAGTGCGCGTGTTAAACTACACTACGCCAGCGTATCTGGCAACAGCAATTACGACACCACTATAGTAAGCGCTCTAGACGCCCTTGCCTCCAAAGCAAATTTTAGCTCTAGCAATAGAGAAATCTACAATCAGTCGTTTACTATGCATGAATTACACCTTGCCCTCAGCAAGTGTGGAAACACGTCGGTTGGGCCGGACGACATCCATTACCAGTTTCTTAAACGACTTAGCAAAAACTCTCTATCGTACCTACTAGTGGCCATAAATGAACCGTACGAAAGCGACACGTTTCCCGCATCCTGGCGAGAGAGCGTAGTCATTCCATTGCCAAAGCCGCACAAAGATCACTCCACCCCAAAAGGTTATAGACCCATCTCACTTACTAGCTGTGCTAGCAAGTTAGTCGAACGCATGGTCAACACACGATTGAGGCAATTTCTGGAACACAACGACCTGCTCGACGAATTTCAGTGCGGCTTCCAGCGTCAAAAATCAACTACAGACAATCTCATTAGATTAGTGCATGACATGAAAAGTGGTCTACGCATCAAACGCACAACAGTAGCTGCCTACTTGGACATCACTGCCGCATTCGACCGAGTACACAAATCCGCACTGACACACAAACTTCACAAGATAGGCCTACGCGGACACATGGCATACTTCATTCTCAACTTCCTTAGAGACAGGACCATTAAGGTCCGATGCGGCAGTGTCACATCAAACACCACAACACAGGAGCAGGGCCTGGCTCAGGGGAGCGTGCTCTCACCGAGCCTCTTCATCATCATGATCAACGACATACTTGCTGACCACACTGACACTTCACTTCAATACTCACTTTTCGCGGACGACATAGCCACTTGGACATCACAATGCTTCCTTAAAGCTGAAAAAAAAACATTCAAGCAGGACTAGACCACATTGCAAAGTGGTGCAAAACTTGGGGCTTCACCCTGTCCGCAGAAAAATCGGCCACCGTCACATATAGTCGTCTCCGCCTAACACCCAAAACTCTACTTAAAATCGATGGCAAAGCCATCGAACAGGTGAAATGCTTCAAGTTCTTAGGGGTACATTTAGACGAAAAACTCATTTTCAACACCCACATCACCTCCATCTCGAAGCGATGCGCGAAACGATGCGCGAAGCGCGTCAACATACTACGTGCACTTGCAGGCGCAGACTGGGGCGGAGACAGGAAAACACTACTGCAACTGTACACCTCAATCATACGACCCATCCTAGAATACAACAGCATCATTTTTGCCACCATTTCAGAATGCCAGAGCCGAAATTTAGAAATCATCCAAAACAGCTGCATCAGAGCAGCCACAGGTGCCCTCAGCACCACACCGATAGCCAGTCTTCTAGTGGACTCAAACACGCCCCCACTCCACGTCCGGAGGACACAACAGCTGTGCCGCTACCACATCAAAATCAAATCCATAAAAAATAATCCAGCACAGCGCTGCTTTACGCTTGACAGATACGACAAGAGCCGATTTGCGCGCAAACTTCCACCATATAGCATTCAAATTTCCACGGCTCTCTCAGACCTAAACTTCGCAATGCCATCCACTGCAACTCGACCGCCCACTAGGCCATTCTGGACTTTCAGTCAACCAAAGGTCGAGTACTTGCTCTCGGAGAAGAAATCCACTATCACATCGGCGGAAATTCTTGGCCTCTTCCACAAGTTCGCCGATGACAACAAACACAAATCACTCGTATTCACGGATGGGTCGAAACACGAGGCAAGGGTAGACATCGGCATCACTGGACCAGGTCTCAGACTTTCCAAGCGTCTACCGGATAACTTCTCCATCTACTCCGCTGAAGCAATGACCATTCTGGCCACTATCACCATTCTCATGAGACGTAAAGCTAGAAACGTAGTAATTTGCTCAGACTCCAAATCTGTCCTCCAGTCAATTAGCAACACCCACGACTGTCCACATCACTTCATTGATTGAATCCAACAACTCGTGGCCCATAACGTAAACATGAACTTTTCCTTCCTCTGGATTCCGGGCCACGCCAACATCCCAGGTAACGAAGAAGCAGACAGGCTCGCAAAGCAAGCCTTATCATTGAACACTTACCCTAGCGTGGAATATTCGGTAGACGATTGCAAAGCACTCCTACAACGCCACATTCGCCAACATCAACAGAACACATGGACACAACACAACTCAACACAACACAAATCCAACCACACCAGCAATAGGTACATGGAACACATCAAATAAATCTCACCGACAAAAAGAGGTCATCCTCACTAGACTTAGAACTGGTTGCACAAAACTAACACAGCCTCAATTAGAGGGTGACCAATATACAACACCGCACTGCGGCACCTGCAACACTACGTTAAGCATAGGCCACATCCTGCTAGACTGTGGTAACTTTAGCTCTCAAAGACAACCACTTAAGGCATTCTGCCAAAAAGAGGGCATCACCCTATCGCTTCCATCGCTTCTTGGTGACAAGCACCCAGAACTCCTTCAATTGCTATTTGAATATCTGTATGCCACAAAACTAGCAGGAGCACTGTAGGCACCACACCACCAACACTCGCATCAACACGCAATGCATGACCGCGAAACACTCGTAGGAAACACGTAAATAGCCATCCCCGCATGGCGTCGGACGTACATGAGCAGATTTGCTTCTCAATTAGAAATAAATGGCTACCTAGCGATGCCGTCTGAAGCAGATGAGCCGACTTGTTTTAGGAAAACATAAACAAAAATAAAAATAAAAATTAGCATAACGTAAAACGACTACCCAGAGGAGCCATCGGACGTAGATGAGCCGATTTGTCTAGCAACTCATAACGTAAACGGCTACCCAGAGGTACAGCGGACGTAGAAGAGCCAAATTGCAAAGCACCGTACTAACCCAACTGACAACCCTGCATGGTATGCTTAGACTAACCCGCTACCAACAACTAACACGCGGCGGCCGGCGTGATAGGCGGTGTGAACAATTACCTCCTTGTTCGCACGGCAAAGATCCCTCTGTGCTCTTCGATAAGAGTAGGCTAAAGCCGGCACCCTGGCAAAATCAACTTCTCGCCACTCTCAAAACACCCCCACCCCCACCCAAACTACGAATTATTTTGTGGAGGAGTAAAGTAAAACTAAACCATTTAGACATCAGGGAGCTGTCCCCAACCCAGACCCTCGCCTTCAGCAACTAAAATATCACGCAAACTAACGTACAATTCCTTAACGTAAATGTCCACTTGCCTGCACCTTGATTACAAACGCCCGCTTGATAGACAGACATGTAAAGTACTCGCTTCAAAGGCGGCGCAAATGACCTTCATGGTCCGGCACGCCTAAAAAATCACTCCCCCCCCCCCTCCGAGGGATGGCGAGCATAGACGCTCGTTATGAAATGAAGCCTATATAAACCCAATGAAGCCTATATAAACACGCTGTATCACAGATCCACCAAGCATTTAAAAACAAAGATATTTTCGCTACACCTTAATGGGTAGTCACATTCCATTTTTATATTTCATGTCTTTCTAGTGTTCCAAGCATTTCTAAACAAAAATACAAGCGCAAAAACGGCCATGCAAAAATCGAGTCAGCTTCATTCCAGACAATGGGAGCTAGTTTGTGCAAGGAGTCAAACGGAACAACGCTGGATACGATGCTACATGCTTGAGAACAAGAAACTGGCACACATTTTCTAGGTTTCAGTGATAATTTATTGTCGATAATATTACGAAGCATCACACATAAGCACGCAGAATCCAGATTTGCGTACTTCGAAATGTAGCAAGGTATATCCCTTTCCAGAGGCTACTAGCTTCCGCGAAGGATAAACGGAATTAAATGGGGTCACACAAAAAAACATTTCGACCTACCAGAACAGTCGTCGAGGACAAAATAACCGAGCGAGACCACCGTGTAATCGGCAACAGACCGGGTATGGAGCCCGTACTGAGCAGCCAACGCACCTGAGCTGT
This sequence comes from Ashinkailepas kermadecensis, assembly GCA_034440615.1. Classification (NCBI taxonomy): domain Eukaryota; kingdom Metazoa; phylum Arthropoda; class Thecostraca; family Neolepadidae; genus Ashinkailepas; species Ashinkailepas kermadecensis. The sequence goes on from JAOTOM010002955.1 coordinate 40,878, forward strand.
CGCGACGCCGACGACAACTTGCCCACCTCGTCGTTGGCCAGCAGAACCTGCTGAATTCCATCCTGCACATGCTGGCCCTCTTTCTGTGCGTCGACGGCAGATGGGGGGGGGGGAGGGGGTGCAGTCAGCAGTGGCTTCCGACCAGAGGAGGTACGCACCGTGGACATATGGGAACCGGGAGGGACGGTGGGAGGTGAAGTGAGCAGACCTCCACCGGTGTGGTGGGCCAGCACCATGCGTTAGTGGCCGCTTCGCCGGCAGTCATGCAGCACTCACCCCCAGCCACGCACGCGCCACGCCCACGCGGGCCGTGGAGCCACTCACCCGAGCTTGAGCACTTGGCCGGGCGGCTGCACCAACTCGTCGCCGAGAAGGTGGGCGTTCTCGTCGTCCCTGTTCGCTTCTGACATCTGGTGGGTAACATAGTGATACTGAGGACCCTGGGTGGAGAGACGCACGCAGTCACGCCATCTGACGAGGGCCCGGCCACCAGATGGTGGCGCCGCGGCCGGCCCACCCGTGGCCGCTCTCCCCGGCACCGCCGCCCGGCTAGTTGCCGCGCTTGTCGCCACACCACCGGTTAGTAGTCGCCCGGGCCGCACGCTCTGTCGGCCGCCCGCTGCCAGGGGAGAGCCGCCTCGAGTCGACCGATGCCAAGGAGCCACCGCCACGGAGATAACAGAACAGGCGGATGCAAATCAACAGCCAAGCAAAACGTGCCGATGTCCAGTACGGTGGTTCATATCTTACGAGCAGCTAAGTTGCACTTGAAAAACTTTCCCCATTACTCATTCAAACACAAGTTTATTGACACCACCTTGAATAGGCCAAACAGAAAGAAAAAAATTGAAAGGGATATGTCCGATTAGCCCTGGACTTGGAAAACTTCGGCCGTTTTGTGCCTTGCAATATGAAAATAGCACAATATTACCCTATAACATCCTCTTAATCATCTGCACCACAGAGGCGGTCATAAGTACGATGAATGACTCTACAGTTGGGCTTTTCAGGCCTCTTAGATGGTACTAAATGTATGACCATTGGTTTATCGTTCAATTATGCCTTTAACGATCGCGTGCAATCATTTACGACTTTAAGCATCATTTGTTGATTCAAGATTACCGATTGTACTACCGGTATGCCGAATGGCTTGACAAATAACGCACGTCCGAGACAAATAATGGTACAAACACGCACTACTCGTATACAAGCACAATACAACGTGAAAACAGGATGGACACTGTCATGAAATATTGCTAGTTGTATCAAAAATCTGCATTATGCATCCTGTTTATTAATTTACAAACATCTATATTTTCACTGAATGCGCGCCCCGGGATGGAGTTATAGACGATGCAAGCAATGGCAAATGCTTACGGAGGTAAACATCGTCGCACATACATTGAAACACTCCTAATGAAGTGGTAGCATTCTAACATGGGCCTGCCCGAACTATGGGTCACACCATCTAAGCAGGTTCGATTCAGAAGTTCACAGCCACTTCCGACCTTCTGAACCACGGAGCTGATACACCCGGAACAACTAGATAGCTCGATATCATCCATGATGACCAAAATACACTTAAATAATGAAAAACAGATTTTGAATGCATTTTGAATGCAATTGGACATCATAATACGGGATATACTAGAAGTACACTTTCCCACTGTTGTAAAATACGAACCAGTCCGTTCTCAAATCCAGCCCAAACATGCAGACCGTGTCAGCTCCAAGCATTAAACAGCAGCCAGTGACAAGAGTGTAGGTGGTAAGCGATCAATGATTAGGGAGTAGAATAGAAATGAAGCAGTAATGGAATAACACAACAACGGCAACACGAAAGGTTGAGGACAGCTGGAATATTGGGACATTCTCCATATATACTTATTGGCAAACAAGGTTGCAAGGAAAGGCCCCTGTCAGCGTAAATTGCACGAACACCCTAATGAACCACTAACTGTAGAACGATGTCGGCGCCTGCTATGCAACATCAAGCATCACACCTGGACATGCGACCAACAGAAACTCCTATCTCGCCAAAGAACGCTTGTTTTCTGAAGGACATACTATTGATAGGCATAATCCGTATCAATTTATTGGTAAACAAGGGTGAATTGAACGGCCTACGTCAGTGTAAATCACCGTAATGATTGATTGATTGTTTGGGCCTAAGAGCGCATGAACTGCTTAGAAGTGGTTACCTAGCGCCCAATGAGACATCAACTGGAGAACGATGTTAAAGGCTGTTATGCAATATGAAGTATCGCACCTCACAGATCGAACAAAGCCACACGACCAAGACCGACACACCTACCTCGTCAAAGAACGCTTGTGTTTTCTGGAGAATATGCTTGAGCTCAGTGAGTTCAAGGAAGTTTTTCTTGAGCGTCTCGGCGTTGTTATTAACTTCCTTCAACTCATTTTCCAGCTTTTCAAATGTTGCCTGGAGTACGACATAGTAAAGGTAGTAATGGCATGCAGAGTATGCATGCATGCATATATAATGCATGCATAGTAAACTACATTCCCCCATGAAACAAATCAACATAAGACGTCCTCCGGGGCTGTGGTTATTGGAGTTTAGGGGCACATCGACTGCATCGGTCCCACAGCGCTCAGCACCCGAGGCGCTGGACGAGCCAGGGCAAGTGTTGAAAGAATACACAGTGTACTCGAGTATGTCTCCATTCGAACCGTTCGAATGCCAGACTGGTAGACTATCAGACTGATAGAGCGTCGCCAATCTGCTACGTCCGTTGGTCGTGGGTAGATTCGGTAATCACACCGGTAGTGGGATTCGAACCCACGATCTTACGATGAAGACTTGAATGTCCTACCCACCGAGCTACCGCGACTCTCACGAACGATCACACATTTGCTCTAGTGTGCTAAACCCTGAACTCAATTGGCTGCAACGTCCAGTGGAGACTGGGAATATACTTTTCATAACTGGTCGGGATGATTTGGAAGGTAAAATGCGCTTCAGGTGTGTTCAAGATTCACTGCAAAGTGCATACTGATATTCGTATGTAACAGGTTTGAAGAAAACAACGTCTCCTATTCATAGGCGCACCGGAGGGGGGGGGCCCGGCCCCCCCCCATGAGACCAAAGTGCCCTTTTGACCGAAAAGTGCCCTCTTGGCCGGAATGTCCCAAATTTAGCCCAAAAATCACCTGCCTTATGTGCCCCGCCTGTGCCAAAGGTGCCCTTTGGGCCCAAACCTGCCCTTTTGGCCTAAAAATGGCATTCCCCTGTGCCCTTTCCTGTCCTATGCCTGTCCAAATTAGGTGCCCTTTTGATCTAAAAGTGCCCTGTGCCCTGCCCTGTGCCTTGTGCTGTACCGTGAACTCTGCCCTGCCCTGTGTCCTGCCCTGTGCCCTGCCCTGCCCTGTGCCCTGTCCACATCCTGCGTACTTTTACATCAAAGGTAAGCGGGCAACCTTCATCGCACGACATAATGCATGCAGGCTGCATGTTTTTGGAAATATTATGGTAAATACAAGGGTTCGGTGCTATAACATATAACGTGTCCCATGGAAAATTCACGCCCCCCCCGGTCAGCAAACCTTCCAGTGTGCCCCGGGCCGCAAATTGCCCTTTTGGAGCCGGTCAAGTGCCCTTTTGGAGCCGGCCAAGTGCCCTTTTCGGTCCGGGCCCCCCCCCCATGGAAAAATCCTGGGTGCGCGCCTGCTCCTATTTGAATACCTGACAATTTTCCTCTCCATATCCAGGATTACAAAGCACAAATCCAACCATGGTTGTGATACTCTATCACAAGCTAATTCATGGTGTCACAAACAGAGTAAATCCAGAGCGATACAAGAAAACACCCAGCAGTTGCTACCCTTGTCTTGTTTGTGGTAGTGCTTCTGAATACGTCAGTCTCATAACTTTCGGTATCCCAAAACGCAGGTTCAACGGCCGTAAAATGCCTAAAATGAAAGGCGCCTACAGTGAATAGATCCGCTACGAAGATAAACCTAGGTGGGCGGTTGTCAAGTGCCAGCCGCTGTTACGTTAATGGTTTGTGTCAAAAGGCTGATTACAGGATACCAGTGCACGCTATTCACGTGCATGATAACCAATATACGCTTCGAGTACTGACCTCCAGATCGATCATCTCGCGCGGCTGTGGCGCCTCTGGATTCTCGCCCGTGTCGAGCATAGGAATGCCATCCTTTTTTATCTCCTTCTCGAGGTAGCGCAGTTTGCGCTCCATTTCATCGCATCGGCGTACCTCGTTCACAAACTTGCGTTGAAACGCGTTCACGTCTGGATTCAGCTGCGGAAGCCGGGTGGGCAATAAGGAGATACTAACAGTAAGAACACATTTTCGCACAAAATACTGCCATTTATCGCCTTTTACGATACAAATTACAGAGCCGCAAGAAGTGTCATATGTTTGTTGGTGACCTATTTCATTATGGTGTCCATGGTATTATTAAACAACAATAAGATCAATTTTTACCTCAACCTGGCAGATGGCCTGGTCGGAAGAGATCAAAACTGATAGTATCATTGTTGTTTAATAATACCGTGGACGTCGTAATCAAAAAGGTCACCGACCAACATCGGGCACTCTCTTGTGGCACTTCTTTTTTTAATCAACCGACTAAGCCATCTGCCAGGTTGAGATTAACAGCAGACGAGTGCTTAGTCCTGGAATCGTCTTCGATCTCGTGCCCGAATATCACATTATAGTATCTGCAATAAACAGATATTCGCTCACCAGATTAGTTTATTGTGGCTTCTTCACAGATGTTGAGTCATTTCCAAGATGTATATCGGCAACTGACAATGACCTTGCGTTGAAAAACAATGAATATACATATGAAATGTAATTAAATGTAAATTCCTATGAATGACGTTTTGAGTTTGCCAGTTTTAGCAGATGTATACTAGTTTTCGCCAGTGACATGGCTACAACTAACTTCAACCGGCCTTTTGCGAATCCTGATTATTCACATCCCCGAATGACACGCATACAGTTGTGGTGCATCAAGTAGTCACTAGGTAGTAAACGAGGCTATGACACCATGAGAAGTGTACAATGGAACAAAACAAACAACGTAGAAATGGGACAGCAGGTTCTCGTTTTTGTTCTGCAATTTTTCGAAGTGAGAAACATGAATAGTCCATTTAATACAGATAAACAATTGGATGTCATCTGTACATCATACATCAAAAACTTTAAATTGGTTATCTGATAATATGGTTGAAACAAGAGGGCAACCAAATTATATACAAGACTATTCCAGTTTAAGCTATTTTAAAGACAATGCATATTGGGGGGATATTCACAATTAATAACTTCTATTAATATGAGAAACTGGAATGGAGAGGAAATTATCAGTGTTCAGGTTTGGAGATAATAACTTTATTAAATTTATAACATACAAGTTAAATTTCCTACCTTCCAGTGGGTTTTTAACATTTGTATTGAAAGGCATTAAGTTTGCAGTCTGTCAACAAGCTACATTCAATCTTTTGTCAAACAATGAGGAGAATTGTCTGGGGGAAGAAAATGTTATAGATGGCCAAGATATGCTTATCCAACCAAGGCCATTTACCAAACCCTGAATGGGAGTTGAACATAGTGCTTGAACAATAGTAGCTAAACAACCAAAATGCCTAACAAGGGGCGGCAGTTAAAAGAAATGCTGGTGAGGGTATCATAGAATATATCAAGATTTGTGTCATCCTTCAAAATGCTTTGCCATGGAATAACATGGGAATGCAGTCGAATGGGGTCCATAGGTGCACACCTGAACATTGCTTCCAGTTAAATTGGTCTATCATCAGGGTTGTAAAAATAGGATGCTCCTGAATTTTTGGCATGCAGAACATTATTATCTTCACAAAAAAATATATCTTCTCCGTTTTCTCATTTCGAGGTTAAATGGTGCTGTTTGACAATGAACTGATCTGTGAAAACGTGCTCAATATTCAATGGGAAATGCAAACTGGGATTCTGATGTCACAGGTTAGAAGGTAAGTATCCTCGTCATATTTGGTTACTTCCAAATTTTCTTCTCCACATCAAGAATTACAAAGCACAATTCCAACCCTGTCTAGCATCAAAGCCAAATTGGTCTTCAAGCCTGGTAAGATGTTAACATTTGCAAGTCAGCACACGGTTATATGAATAGACCTTACATCTCTGAACTGGACAAGGCCAAGTTCGCCCAGCTCGGAAACACAAGCGTATGCAGCTTCTGTTTGCAGGAAGAGCTGACAGAGACTCATCTCTTCACTCCGAAACAGTCCCCAGTCCGACATGGTTGCTGGTCTGAAACATACACAAGTTGAGTCAGTCTCCATGGCATTCTTAAATTAAATAATAAAACACTAATAATGCCTGATACATATGCATGTGGATGTCTGGCACACACCTATGGATCTCCAATCCTGAAAGACCTACAGATGATAGATCACATAACTAAGATGTTGGATCGCATAAGACCCATGCTATTTGGTCGTTTAAAACATGGATACTAGGTAGCATAAAAACCACATCAGATCGCATAAGACCTACATAATCACACGATGACCTTCCCTCGATGATTACAAAAATAGTCGAAAGTTACTTAGATGGTGTACATTCGGGTACAACCCATCGCCAAACCACAAAAAAATAAGCAATTCCAACTAACGGTCGAATTGTCACTGCCTTATTTTATTATCTATGTCGATGTTGTGCCTTGCTAGGCATAGGCTTTTTGATTCCGGAGACGCCTTCAACACGTACAAGACAAGACATACATTTCTGCACATTTGCATACATTGTTCACACATGGCGGTGCCTACTGTAAAAAATATTTATCGAAAGCACTAGAGTTAACTAAAGTAAACTAGTCATTTTGGGGGGGAGGGGCTCCTTTCATGCCTATCGCATCTATCTGCTTTTTTTTGGTAAACACCCTGCATTGCTGCACCGGGACGGAGAAGAAAAAACAAAAACAAACAACAATCCCGGGCTACCACAATCGGCACACGCACATCTCGTTCCTGGAACATAACATATTTGGTTGGTTATTGGTTTTACGACACGTCGACCGTTGAGTGATGTAGCGTCGCCAATCTCCCACGCCGATTGGTCGCGGGCGAAGAGTAGCGACAGGTAAGACTTGAACCCACAACCTTTCGATTGTGAGACGAGCATCTTACCCCTAGACCACTCGTCCCCCTGAACATAACATACTTGACATGCACGTTATACACACACTGTTGATACATGCCTAACGACTAATTGTATCACAATATCGGCCAAGAGGTTGTGTTCGAGTTTAAGTCAGGTTTATGTTCCTTAATGAGTAATGACTCAGCGATCTTACGATCCACATGGTCTTTCGGTTTGAATAGTATCCGAAGGTCCAAAGGAATAGATGTATGGTGATCCTGTGTGTGGGCGCTTCTGAAGTGGTCTCCAAAAGGGGTGTCGGCTGTATGCAAATGTGCAGAAATATATGTCTTGTCTTGTACGTGCTGAAGGCGTCTCCGGAATCAAAAAGCCTACCTAGCAAGGCACGACATCGACATAGATAATAAAATAAGGCAGTGACAATTCAACCGTTAGTTGGAATTGCTTATTTTTGTGGTTTGACGCAGGGTTGTACCCGAATATACACCATCTAAGTAACTTTCGGCCATTTTTGTAATCATCGAGGGAAGGTCATCGTGTGATTTTGATGAAAGAATATGTTCCTCGCCAGAGCGCTAAATGATTTATATAAGACCTACATATGTTGAATCATGTAACACTTTCAGATCCTAACCTAATCTAGTGATGTTGGATAACAAAAACTGCAGATCCCAACTGGCATAAACTGTCATTGTACAACTCATGTGTCAGACATCAAAGAGGATGCTCAGAAATTGGATACAATAACACACCCAGGTCATGTGGAAGAGGGTATGCTCAAAAGAGATGGAAGCAGCATCCATGTCCTAAGAGGTATGCAGCTTCAGAGGTGAGTCCAGGGGAGGAATGCTCAAGAGGCATATTCAGGAACCTCTAAGGCACCAGGAAAAGAGGCAAGGAGTATTTAGGACACCCAAGCTCTGGTGAATCAGAGTATGTTCAGGGGACAGGAGCACTGCATAGGCAAATGCAAGAGGAGGACTGCAGAGGAAACCTTGCAGATGTACATATAGGAACTCTGCAAAAGAGGACTGGAGTTACATAGGTTCTCCCATGTACTAGGGAAGGGAGGATGCATCCAGGAGATGGAGAGCTACAGAAGCACACTCAGAAAAGGATGTGTGATGAGGAAAACCTAGGAGAGGAGTGTTGCAGATGCATACATCCAAACCATGCAAAAGGGAAGAGGGATAAAAGCACACCTGGACCAAGGAGACAGATCATTGGAGTTCTCCACTCATGAGAGATGAAAGCTGCAAAGGTGCACTCAGCGATCCAAAACTTCATGGGTGATCCAGGGTATTAATGCTCCTGAGGTGCTTCAATGAACCTCAGGATTCAGGAAACAGGGATTAAATTTACATGGGTGCATCCAGGTCATGGGAGGAGGTGCACCAAGGATACTTGATGACTACAGAGGAATCATTGAGAGGAAAGGTACAGAGATGAATTCAGGGGAGGAACACTGCAGAGGCACATCTTCAAACTTCATAAAAAGGGAATGATTTGATGTGAGTACCTACTGGAACAACAACTAAACAAATGAAGATGGCTGGGGGGTACCTAGTAGGTTAAGAGCTAAATTAGGAATAAAAATTGAAGTTTGATAGAACAACTCATGCCAAGGAAGTGATCTCATTTAATTTATTTTGCTGTGCCTTATGAATACACCAATGGTACCTTATTTGTGAAATAAGGTGAATATATCACTTGCTGAATACTGAATAGACATTATTCCTAGAGAAGCATCAATATCATCAGCATCATGCTTCTTGATGTGGTGTTTTAAAGTCTCCATGCATTGCTTCCAACAATAGCTGGTGCATAAGCATCATCCTTATGCTCACCATTACAGATAGTGACATACAATCATCTCAAAATACAATTCCAGGTAAACCTATAATGTGGACTGTTATACAATACCACATGTTGATAGTATGCTATTGTTATCATTTCCACAATATAGGTGTCCCTATATCAGAGGCCAATTTCACTAAAATCACAAACTGTGTATTCACACCGAATTCGGTGTGAATACACAGTTTGTGCTGTTATTTGTAAAGATGGCATTTCACTAGCATCACGAGCTAACAAAACTACAAAATCCAAAGTACATTGTTTGTTAGTCACAAACTACACAGAAATGTGTGTTATTACATCGTCTGAATTTCGCCAAGGTTGTCGGGTGTTCACAATTTTGGCAAATACACCGCTTGCGATAACACACGTTCTAGGCTGTGTGAATTTTGGCGGAGAGCAGTGGCAGTAAAGGAAACATGGATGAATTTGATTTGTTTTTCGAGGAGGCTCCGCCGCGGCGAGCAGCACGGGTGTTCAAGCCTCTTAGCAACCTACACTTCGAAAGTGAAAACTACTTCCTAATCTGCATTGTCGGATGAAGAGGGACATTACAGGCTAGAACCAAACATCTGAATAGATGGCTATGTTTAGTTCTTCTCATGAATTCAGGGGGCCATGCCCCCCCCCCCCCAGACAGGGGCGGATACAATGGGTATGCTGGGGGCATATACCTCCGCCCCATGAAAAGTTGGCACACAAATTTTTCTGCCAGAGGCACCTCTCTGAGGAAAAGGTGTCCTTTGGAAGAAAAGGCTGCCCTCTGGGAAGGCCCGAGTACACAAACCTAGGTAGGTAGGCAAATAGGGTAGCTACTACCTGCCTAGAGCCCAGGGGTGTTTGTTGTTTTACACTTTTGAGGAGGCAAGTGTCCCCTCAGTGTTGGCTTTGCCACCCCCCCCCCCCCCCTACACTAATTTCAACTTTTAACATGGAACCCCGTGGAGTGTTCCCTCCAATCCATTTGGGCCTGCCCATTGCCTTCACGTATTTTGTCCCCACCCGACCCCCAAATAATTTTCAAAAATCAACACCTGTGCTAGAGCCTCTTGGACCCCGCTGGCATTAGTACATACCTTGCTTACGTAACATACCGGATTGAAGGTAGCTAAGGAGGCTTGTTCTTCATGCATGCAAACCTCCACTTGCATCAGTCATTCGGTAGGTCCTAGGCAGGCGCCTACATACCCGCCACAGCCCACAACCAGCATAAACTGATCCACAAAACACGAAGGTCACTGTCATGTTGAATCACTCCATGCTGTCCTCAATAGCTTATGAAGCTGTGCTCACAAACACATACGCAAATTAAATTATGTCACTTCACCCCCCCCCCCCCATCATCACGGGCCAAGCATGACGATACTACTGGTTTTCTGCTGTCTTTCCATTGTTGGCGCACGCACAGGCTTGCATTTTTGCAATTCGGTCGTGATGCAAATTCCGTATTATTTGGGCTTGCCTGCCATCGGAACCCAGGGGTGGATCGATACATTTTAATGATTGAGGAACTAGAAATTTACCTATCGATGTAGGGTGAGGCCTCGGATAACATGGTAAAAAAATACGGGTACGGCCGGATACAGGGGCATTGAGGTGCATTCCTCCAGTGCTCCCACATGGAAGGTAGCTCTCCTCCGGCCGGGCAGAGGAGCCGCTCTGCAAAGGCTCTAATACTTCCCCCCCCCCCCCCAACGAATTGTTCAGCCATAGGCGCCCCTCGGAGGCTTCCGGCGGAGGTACCTCTCCAGGTGCTTTAGCAGAGGAGCCCTCCGTAGAAATGACACATCCCTCCTGACAATTGCCTTATGGAAATTCTTGTATCCGCCCCTGACGGGGGGGGGGGGGGAATTTCCCAGGCAGTGGCGGAAGATGCCATCACTCCATGTCTGCAAACAAAATAATGAATGGGGGAATGGAGCAGCTAGGATGGAATCGTGGTCTGAATCCGGTGATGTTTTGGACAATCGGTGGGTTGTGATGGGATGGGTAGTGGGTTCGTCGCTGTGTAGGAGCGCACATTTCCATTGGGGGCACATGCACCCAGTGCCCTCTGTATCAACTCCTGTATTGAGGATAATGAAGCATATACATTAGCAGGCCGAGAATCCAGGGAGGGATTCTCGGCCTGCTGGGATGTCAGCTGATTTTCCTATCAAGGGTTTATCGCATTGAAGGAAACTGTTTACAATGAAATATCATATTTGCTATCGTTCGGTCTTATGTATCTTAATTCTTCATTACATTGTTAATTGGTCAGAATTTCTTCCCTTAATCATTATTGTAAATAAATCCTATTATGTTGTAATATCTGTGTTCTTTTTTTACTGAAAGGCATTGTAAAATCACACAGTTTGTAATACACTCGCAACATCCTGCCAGGATTACAATTTTGGTCATTACAGAGCAAGACCTTTGTGAAACTTGATTTAACACAGTTTGTGATTTGCATCACACTGTTTGTTAGCAAACTGTGTGAGTACAAAAACAATAGTGAAATTGGCCACAGGTGTCCCACAAAATAAACAAAAATCATACCTTTATGTTGGGTTGTATGAGTATGCTGTTTGCCCAAAATTGAGCTTGAATGATTTACATATTTTAAGCTACATGCTTCCATGGTGAATTTGACATCCTACTGTACTCATTTTGACATCTCACACCTAATGAAAAACCATTATTTTAACATGGTGTCACACACATTTGATCTCCATGAAGCAAGCAAAGTGGTTAAATTGGCTAGGTTACAAAAGATTAGGTATTTCTTTTCTTTTATCAAACTGAAATTTCTATTTGTATCTTAAAAAAATGGGTTAGGTTACGTTAGGTCAGGTCCGGTATTTTCATGTCAAAATTGATAAATTTGCACTGTAAGACAATTTCATGTCTTGGAATTTCTTTTTCTGATGTGATGCTCACAAATTTGGCTAACATGATGAGAAAACTAATTTTCTGTGCAAATGCATAATTTCCAGTTGGCATGACAAATAATACAAAAAGTTGCTTGGAGTTTGGCAATATAGCATAAAATAATGTTCAAAACAAAGAAAAAATGTAACATAACCTAACATAGCTGAAAGTTCCATGTAAGAAAAAACTTGATACAAATGGGAAATGTTCAACCATTTTGTTAAACATTTTCAACTTAAAAACCTAACATAACTTTATCTCATCTAACACAACACCATCTAGATTGTAAGGGGAAATCATGTTTTTCCTTGAAAAAAATAACATTAACCCACACCGTCTCGGGGGTTGTATGCACTAACTCTCTCCAATTGAGAAGTATGCATTAACAAAGAAAATAGGTAGTCACACCATGCTAACCACATTCATAAACATTGCATTGGAAGAAGAAAGTTTATGAATTCAAAATTTACTCAATGCATATTGCCTGGTTTTTAGTTGATGATTTTGTGGAAAATGTTTGAAAATTTGTCATTAAAAAATATTTGTTGGTCTTATTGCAACAACTACCTGCATCTCTGACCTTGCTATTTCTCAAGCTGCCTGTAACAACCACACTGGGAGGTGGTTATTTGAGTTTTAGGGTGCATCGACCAGGTTTGGTCATTTGGCATTAACAACCACACTAAATTCAGTGTATGGTCACTACATGTTCAATGTATAGACAGCATGCTCCCGACACATTCTTCAGCCAACAATGCACCATCAAGAAATTTGTTGACTGGTTGGTTGTGTCATTCACAATTTCTTCATATTATACATTTTTAGCTTACATGGGTGGATACAAGGGGGCACTGGAAACATGTGGTCTAAACAAATCAGGAAGAAGTTTCATGGCTTGTTTTGAGGGCAATTTCTTCTTTCAAATGACACGTGAACCTACAAGGGAAATTGAAATATTAAATCTTGTGCTTACTAATGTGGAAAATTTTGTACAAAATGTGAACATAGGAGATACCTTTGGTAATAGTGATCACAACCTTATACACTTCTCATTGTACATGAAAGTGTAGGAACCAATAAAACATTGATTCCAAATTTTGCTGAAGGGAATTACAATGAGTTTGGGATCTTCCAGGATGAAATTCATTGGGAAGACGTATTGATGGGCTTAGATGCTTATGAAATGTGGAAAATTATAAAAGATAACTATTTCAAGGTCAGGATAATTTCATTCCCAAAAGCAAATTAGATTAAATTAGGAAAAGGTTAAGCACCCTTCATGTTGGTTGGTTATTGGTTTTACGACACGTCGACCGTTGAGTCATATAGCGTCGCCAATCTCTCACGCCGATTGGTCGCGGGCGAAGAGTAGCGACAGGCGAGATTCGAACCCACAATCTTTCGATTGTGATACGAGCATCTTACCCCTAGACCACTCGTCCCCAAGCACCCTTCATGGCTGACCAAGGAAGTAAAGCATTTACTGGAGTAAGAAACAGGCATTCAAGAAACTAAAAGATGCTAACTCCTGCGGAAAACCTCAAATCATATAAATTAGCTAGAAATAAAGTAAGGTGTTAGTATTATCTCAGACTGGCTGAAATCAAATTAGCTTGATAATGTTCAGCAGGTAATGCTAAGAGATTCTTTAGCTTCTACAAATTTCAGGCTAAAAGGTGTAGTGTAGGATCACTGGAGGTAGATGGAGAAATAGTGGTTGATGATGGTGATATAGTGGTATCCCTAAGCAGGCAATTCTCATAAGTATTTACTAAAGAGAATTCTGGTACAATAGAAACAACTGAAGGTTATGCCATGATAGGTGATATCCAAATATAGCTTCTGGACCAGATGATATATATGCTAGGATCTCAGTAGAGTGTGCTAAAGCTTTAGCAGTTCCCCTAGGTCTCATTTTCCGGCAGTCAATGGAATATTCTGAAGTACCTGAAGATTGGAGAAATGAAAACATGGTACCAATTTTCAAAATGGGAAGTATGGAATGTGTAGGAAACTACAGGTCAATCGGTTTGACCTCAATAGTTTGCAAGGTACTAGAAAATCTGGTTAAACAGGATGTTCACATTCATCTTGATAGGCACAACCTTTTAAGGGATACTCAACATGGATTTAAATCTTGAAGGTCTTGTTTAACTAACCTATTTGAGTTCATGGAGAATGTTACTAAAGAAGTAGACAATCAAACAGTGGTTTCCGCATGCGATAGGATGAGCGATAAACGATAAACGATAATTATCGCTGTTAAGTAAATCGGTTATCGTTATCGTTTATCGCTAAATTTTCAAAATTATCGCTCATCCACTTATCGCAAGTTCCAAAAATTATGAACGATAAACGATAAAATGTAAAACGGGATGATGGAAAAATGGAAGACGATCGACAGTGTATGCCGCGCGACAGTGTGTGTGCGCAACCTGTTGCCATCTGCTAAGTGTACAGATCTGTCAGACGGCCGACGGGTGGTATAAATTTGCGCGGCGGGCCGGGCAGAGGTCAGTCACAGGGGGGTCCACTCCCGCATATCTGGCAACTATCCAAATCTTCAGGTTAAAATAAGCCTATTTTCAAAGTTAATCGTCATTGAGATAATTGGATTATTTCATTATCATTTGAAAATAGCATTCTGTACTCAGTGTAAAGACAATTATCATTTTAAATCATAAAAAAAAAACAATTATCGTTATCGTTTTATCGCTATCGCTGTTAATTTTGTGAAATTTTTTTATCGTTTATCGTTTATCGTTATCGCAAACCTTTCTTATCGTTTTATCGTTATCGCAGGTCCGAAAATTAGTTATCGCGGAAAGCACTGCAATCAAAGCATGATAGATGCTGTTACTTGGACTTTAGCAAAGCTTTTGATAAAGTTCCACATGGAAGGCTAATTCATCAACTACAGCAACCTGGGATTGTTGGAAAAGTTTTAGGCTGGATAGAAGCATGGTCGAGGGAAAGGAAACAAAAGGTAGCATTAAATGGATGTACATCTGATTGGAAGGATGTTCTGAGTGGAGTACCACAGGACTCTGTTCTAGGGCCACTTCCCTTTATCATCCATCTTTGTGAATAGCATTGAGGTAGGGCTGAGGAATAGTGTTCAAATTTGCTGATGACATTAAGCTGGTAGGAGTGGCTAACAGTAGTGATCAATCTAGTAATATTCAACTAGACTTCGAGGACCTAAAAAAAAGTGGGCTCATCAATAGCAGATGTCTTTCAACTACTGTAAGTGTAGGGTTATGCATCTGGGGTCTGGAGGTGAGACTTTCAGATATACAATGGGAGGGAGGGAACTGGAAGTTATTGAAGGGGAAAGAGACTCAGGTGTGTTGGTTTCAAAAGACCTTAAAGAAGAAAAACAATGTATCTCAGCTAGGAGCAGGGCAATCAGAATGCTGGGACTCATTAATGGGAGTGTGAGATATAAGACATAAAGACATAAAAGATCAGTGCAACTATGAGCCACAAGGGCCCTTCTTGGTTGCACTCTGGACACTGAACCAGTTGCCCACCAAATCCGTCGATCAACCGTCCCTGGAATACAGAAAAACAAGCCCCCTATTATTATAATGATTGTCTATGCTGTTTTTAACGATGTTCAGTGTGTTGCTACTGACAATGGTTGCCGGCAGCTGGTTCCAGTGTTCTACTACCCTGTTGGTGAATAAAGACTGTATTAACCTTATCCTGCTGTGATTAACTTTAATTTTGAATTGATGACCTCTAATTGCATCATTTCTGTTAAATTCAAACATTTCCCTGAAATATCCCTGTTCCTGGCCATGAACAAATTTAAAGACCTCAATGAGATCTCCTCTCAGCCTTCTATATCTAAGTGAAAACATATTCAATTTCTTCAATCTTTCCTCATATGTCAGGTTGCCTATACCATTAACCATTTTGGTTGCCCTCTTTTCTACTCTCTAAAAGCCAACAATCTTTTTCATAACTAGGGGACCAAGCTTGCACACAGTATTCCAAATGTGGCCAGACATATGCACAGTAAAGCTTCCTGATGACTTCCTCACTTTTGTATGATACATTCCTATGTATTACCCCAATCATTCTTAGTGCCTTCTTCCTGGCTTCTTTGGTCTGTTCTGATGCCCCCAATTTTGTGTTCAAAATAACAGCTGAGTCCTTCTCCTGCTATGTCACATATAGTACTGGCCACCCATCAAGCGTGGAGCCTTCATATGCTGCCTACCTACATGCATGATTTTGCACTTATCAAAATTAAATTTCATTTGTCATTTTTCGGACCACTTCACAAGCTCGTCTACGTCTTTCTGCAGCAAGACCTGCTCATTGTGCCCTGTTATTGCCCTAAAGACCTTCAAATCATCCGAAAATTTCAAAACCTTACTGCTTAGGCCACTTTCAATGTTATTTACAAATATAATGAACAATAGTGGCCCCAGTACTGACCCCCGGGGGACTCCACTAAGAACATATTGCCATGATGACTTTGTACCATTTAGCATCACTCTCTGCTGTCTATCTGAAAGCCACAACTCCATCCATTTTAGGATGCTACCTACAATACCATGGACCTGAAGCTGCATCATTAACCGTCTATGGGGTACCTTGTCAAAGGCCTTACTAAAGTCGAGATATGCTACATCAACCTGATTTCCCTGATCAAATTATTATGTAGCAAAATTCAAAAAGTCCAAGAGATTTGTGAGGCACGATCGCCCTTTTCTAAACCCATGTTGAGTATCTTGAATCAACCTGTTGCCTTCCAGAAAACCAACTATTCTATCGGGTCTACATCAGAACCTCTCATGCCCAAAACCGATAATGCTTGAGAACCTATAATACTCAAAACCTATAGTGCTTCAGAGCCTCTAAATAGTCGTCTTGGGGGAATTTTCAATACCTATAATACTCAAAACCTATAATTCCTCAAACCACATAATGCTTGGAACATATAGTTGTTCAGAACATATAATACCTAAATCCTATAATGCTTCAAAGCCTCTAATACTACGTCCTGTGGGAACATCCAAAACATATAATGCTCAAAACCTATAATGCTTCGAAACCTATAATGCTCAATTCCTATAATGCTTCGTTGCAACTAATATTCAGAAAGCATAACTCTGGAAACAGCTAGTGCTTCAAAACCGCTAAAGCTCAAAGCCTATAATGCACAGAATCTATAATGCTCAGAGCCTATAATGCTCAAAACCTCTAATATCAGCTGACAACTGCATGCCATTATCACCCTTATCAGTTTACTTCACATCTCCACCGTACTCTACCAATACTCGCGCCAGGTACTGGGCTGTAATACAGGTCCTTCAAGACGGAAATCGGTGGAAGGCGAACTCGTGGGCCAATCACTAGTCGGAATTTCCGAGGAATGCGGCGGCTTCAATGTCCCGTATATTTCCAGGGCGGCGCTAATATCAGCATGTTCCCCGCGGTTTCTCATTCCTAGCTGGTGTGTGGTGGTGTGGGATTCCTCCCTCAAGGCATCTGATATGTTCGGTGCTCTAGAGCCATTTTCCTGACCCGGACATTTATTTGTTTAATCCCTCCATATTTTGGAGGGCTCCGGCTTGATTTTTTCGGATACCAATCCAATTTTTGGGGTCACACTGTGCTTATGTGGGGCCCTAGACGCTATTGGGGAGCTGCAACTTTTGGGTGCCCGGAGCGATCTTTTGGGCCCCCAGTGCGATTTTGAAGGGCTGATACCCGACTCTTTTTAGTCCAATGTAATCTTTTGTATCCCGACGTCATGTGATTGGATCCCTAGCGCTAGTTTTAGCGACCTAGACACTTTTGGGGGGACCAATACGTTTTGGAGGCTTTTGGCGCCATTGTTGGGGTCCCAGTGATTATCCATATCCGTGTCCGTCTCCGTGTTCGTGTCCGTGTCCGTGTCCGTCTCCGTGTCCGTCTCTGTCTATGTCTCCCGCTCCCTCTCCGTCTCTGTCTGTCTCTGTCTCTGTCTCTCCATCTCTCCATATGTCTGTCTATCTGTCTCTCCATCTGTCTGTCTATCTGTCTCTCTCTCCATCTGTCTGTCTCTGTCTGTCTGTCTCTCTGTCTGTCTGTCTGTCCGTCTCTGTCTGTCTGCCTCTCTGCCTGTCTGTCTATTCGTATCTGTCTCTCTGTCTGTCTGTCTGTCTGTCTGTCTCGATTTAGGTACTGTCCCTAGATACCATGCTTCTTAAAATAAAATATAAGTATCAAATGTCAAGCGCTACATCCTGACAGGTTATGTAGTCCATGTCCTGGGCAACATGGCGACTTTGGCAATAGGCGCGTTATTGGTCCAATACATAATCTCTGCCATCGTCTAAGGAAGCAGGACCTCGGGTAGCATGTTAGCTGGGTGAGCAAGTGTCCTTCCAGTAGAATCAGCTTGAACCCAATCGGTTGAGTGTATACACCCAGCTAAAATCAGTAAAATAATAAGGCAGCTGGAAGACAAAGGTAGTCCGTGAGATCAGGCGCCTATCTCGCCAATACCGTTGCTATTCCGAACAGCTGTGTGGCTTGAGAATGTAGGCACCCTTTTGGGCCATTCGGGCAACGTTCTTCGTAATATGCGGAAAATTACTGGCTATATATGCTCCTCTACTGAGATGAAAAGCACCTTTCCAGGCACTTAGGTGCTTTGAGAATGCAAGCGTCATCCTGGGTCAATCCATGCTCTCATCTCAGGGACATTTCGGATCTGAGATGGAACCTCACTAGTTCACTTTAGCACTTAGGGGTCTTGTTCTTCCGTCACGGGCACTTTCAAATCGAAAGATCATCACAGCCCTCTGACCATCAGGCACCCTGTTTATTCCTCAGCTGTTAGAGGTCCGCTTCCGCTGAGATTCCTCTTTCCAGCTGGCATAGGCATTCCACAGGGACACGGAGCACATAAAACAGCACCCCTGAACAGGGCTGTTGTTTTATGTATTTCGTTATTTTTGGGAAAAGGTCTCTGTTTCATGACATTTTTTTTCGTCACCCCCCCCCACATTCAGAAACTTCTGGCTGCGCCACTTCCTAATTATGCCACTGAAACGTAGCATGATGAGTATTACTGGACAAACCTGGGCATCCTCAAAATCTCCCCCCCCCACCCCCCGATACAAATTCTAGGTACGTCATTGGTCTTCAGCGTACGCATACCTATTCCATGCAAGGGAACACGAGCGCCAGGTCTCCTCTACTTCAGCCCGGCAGCGGTCAAAGAGGAATAATCGGCCACAGCACCTATTAAAGCTGGATCCGCCCCTATGGTACTTAGACACTGAAATTGCCTATTCGTAAAACCAGTGACTCAGCTTAGAAATCACTGACAAGTAATTGCTTATTCGTAAAACCAGTCACTCAGCCTATAAATCAACAAGTAATTTAATTCAGGGAGCATTCACTCCAATATCCTGCTCTTCACAAGCCAAATGCATAAACGCGGCCAATACATGAACGCGGCCAATGCGGCGAACAATTCATGTCCTACACTCACATGTGTCGCCGCTCTGGCGGATACACCTGGAAGCTTTCGGGCGGTGTCTCCCATTGGTAGACTACGGTGGAGGCGCGGAGTGAACCGTACGGCCGATCATAGCATGCGGTCGTCAGCTGATATTATAGGTTTTGAGCATTATAGGCTCCGAGCATTATAGATTCTGTGCATTATAGGCTTTGAGCTTTAGCGGTTTTGAAGCACTAGCTGTTTCCAGAGTTATGCTTTCTGAATATTAGTTGAAACGAAGCATTATAGGAATTGAGCATTATAGGTTTCGAAGCATTATAGGTTTCGAAGCATTATAGGTTTTGAGCATTATATGTTTTGAATGTTCCCACAGGACATAGTATTAGAGGCTTTGAAGCATTATAGGCTTTGGGTATTATATGTTCTGAACAACTATATGTTCCAAGCATTATGTGGTTTGAGGCATTATAGGTTTTGAGTATTATAGGTATTGAAAATTCCCCAAGACGACTATTTAGAGGCTCTGAAGCACTATAGGTTTTGAGTATTATAGGTTCTGAAGCATTATAGGTTTTGGGTATTAGAGGTTCTGATACGTCCCCTTTCACTTTCCACTTTCAATGGCCACTTTCAATGTTATTTACAAATATAATGAACAATAGTGGCCCCAGTACTGACCCCCGGGGGACTCCACTAAGAACATATTGCCATGATGACTTTGTACCATTTAGCATCACTCTCTGCTGTCTATCTGAAAGCCACAACTCCATCCATTTTAGGATGCTACCTGCAATACCATGGACCTGAAGCTGCATCATTAACCGTCTATGGGTTACCTTGTCAAAGGCCTTACTAAAGTCGAGATATGCTACATCAACCTGATTTCCCTGATCAAATTATTATGTAGCAAAATTCAAAAAGTCCAAGAGATTTGTGAGACACGATCGCCCTTTTCTAAACCAATGTTGAGTATCTTGAATCAATCTGTTTCCTTCCAGAAAACCAACTGTTCTATCCTTGATAATTGATTCGAGTACCTTGCAGACTAGGGATGTGAGGCTTATAGTTTTCAACTTTCCCTCTTTCTCCTTTCTTGAAAATAGGAACATTTGCCCTTTTCCAATGTGTTGGAATTTCATTTTGTGAAACTGATCTACAAAATATTATACTAAGTGGAATTGCCAGTTCCTTTTCAGCTTCCCGCAATACCCTAGCATAAATTCCATCAGGTCCTGCTGCCTTGTTTGGCTTTATTTTCCTGATATAATTGAAAACAACATCACTATCAATCAAATCAACATCGTGTATCTGATCACCTGTCACTGAACTGTGGTTCACGGTTGGCAGATTAGTCACATCCTCCAATGTAAACACTGATTTAAACTGCTTGCTCAGTTCCTCAACTATCTCACCATCCTTACTCAAGCAAGGAAGTCATGAAAAAAAAACTGTACTTAGCATATGTGTGACCCCACTTGGAATATTCCATACAAGCATGGAGCCCCTACCTAGAAAAAGATATAGATATGTTCGAAAGAGTGCAGTGCAAAGCCACTAGACTCATCAGTGGAATCAGTAACTTAGAACATGGAGAAAGGCTTATGGCATTAGATACGCACTCACTCAAGTATAAGAGATTAAGGGGGGACATGATTGAAATGCACAAAATTGGCAAAATCAAGTCAATCTGAATGATGCTCTTTGGTTTAGAGTACCACATAGGGGTCATCAATTCAGGTTAGACAAGTTGAGGTGTAGGACAGCTAAGCAACAACAGGTCTTCAGTCAAAGGGTTGTTCATCAGTGGAATAGGCTGCCTGCTGATGTTGTGGGGAGTTCCTCATTAAATGCATGTAAAAGTACGGTGGACACATTTTTTAGACAGGAAAATCTTGTTTTTGAGTTCTAATTAGTGATGGAAGGGTCATATTGATGCTAAGTAAGTGTGCATGGCCCAGACCCCTTTAAGCAGGAATGGATGCAGTTTGAAGATTATTGGTAAGGCATTCAATCCACATGTGTTGGGGGGTTTAGGGGTGCATCAACTGCAGTGGTCATGCATCAATCCACACATGTTAAGAGGGATCAAGGGAATAGGGCTGGATAGCTAAGGTAGATAGGCATTGATGTGTGTGGGATGTTGGTGGATGGTTTCTTTAGGATGTGGTGATGGTTGGGGTGGGTCTTTTTACCAGGCTTGTGGTATCTTCCATTTACAGATTTAACTCGATGGGCCCTTGTGGCTCTTATTAAGTCTAAACACTTTATGACTTATGACTTCATGACTTTATGTGCCCTCCCCCCACCCCACCCCCACATGGAAGGTTGCACCCCCTGGGAAGGCTTGAGTGTACCGCCCTCAAATTTATCAACCACAGTAGGTAGGAAAAGGTACCCCTTTGGAAGGGAAGGTGCCCCTCTGGCAGGCTCAAGTGCACCCACACCCCTATAATTTTTCACTCAGATGCACTCCCGAGAGGAAAAGGTGCCCCTCCAGGTAGGCTGCGAGCACCCCACCCCTTGAATTTTCCTGCCAGAGGTGCCCTACAAGTGCTTTTGTAGTAGCATCCTCTGAAGCAATAGCTCCCCTCCAGACAAGTGCCCCATGACAATTCCTGGATCCATTCCTGATAGCTTGGCCATAACAATGAATGCTGCAACAGTAGGAGATGAGTGGCCACACTCCTGAAACTTCATGAAAATTAAGATTACACTGACCATCTGTTTATCTCCAATCTTGGCTCTGGAGGTTAAGATGGACATGCATTGCATGATTCAGCTTTAATTGAGTATTTCTCCTCCTTACTTTCATAGACAAATATTAGTACATCAGGCAACTTATACGATTGTGTAAAATAATATAAAGTGCAACATGAACCGGCAGCCCTGACCAACTACTGTGTAGTCAGGTTAAAAACAGACCAATGCTGGGATTTGAACCTTGCATCACTGGTATAGAAGACAGTTTAAAAACATATTTTTAATGCCATAGTATTCAACTCCAAGTCCCCTTGTAATGTTATTTCGCCTGCCAACTGAAAAAAAGTATTATTGGAGATCAAGGTAAATGTTGATTCTTTGCAATGTTTTTATTAATATGGAGTAGGGGAAGAGGGGGGGGGGTTGCCAAACACTTGACATCATGCAACAAATAGTTCTACTGTTGCTTCTGCATGGCCGAGCCAGTAATTGTAGTGTTTACCGAACGCAGAAATGAACAAGCGATCCATATTCATATAGTTCCTTTTGATTAAAATCCTCTAACCACTCACAAAGAGCAACTTCAAAACAGAACTATTTTGTGGTGGGGTGCCGTATTCCGAACACGAAAATGTGGCTGTGTAGTATTACGAACACCAGGTGTCTAGTTTCCCGAACACTTTAATGAATGGAATATATCTCCTACAGAAATGTTTTATTTCAAGACGAAAGTTCGTGTTTAGGTTTCTATGGAATTTTCCGATCGTAATCCATGACAAATTTATTAATGAACGGCTCTATATGGGCTGGGCAGGGGCGGATATAGAAAGTGCATTACACCACCGAGTGTTTATTTTATTTTCAGCTTTTTTATTGAAGAAGATGCACCTGATCTTGATTTGAAGAAGATGGACCTGATCCTCACCTGAATAGTGAGGGTGATGGTTTAATGTCACTCAGGCAATACTTGGAACAGGCCCCCCCACCCCCGATGGGAATTCCTTAGTGGGAGCAGGGGCGGATCCAGTAACATCGTCGGGGTATTCGTCTGGAGGGGCACTAATTTACCCGTGGGGCACAGCTGCGAATGTCCTTGAAGGGGTGTCTTGGTGAGAAAATCGTGTATCCATCCATACTTGGGGAGGGGGACAGCCCCTGACATCGGTCATTGCACATTACCGCCGTATTACCAGGGGTGGGAGTTTGGTTGACATTACGCTTACCCTGTTGGCTCCGCATCGCCAATGGACCTAGCTGTCCCGCCATAACTTACCCGCAGAGCCTTGGCGCGAACCAATATAATACCCAAATCCTATAACGCTTCAAAGCCTCTGATACTACGTCCTGTGGGAACATTCAAAACATATAATGCTCAAAACCTATAATGCTTCGAAACCTATAATGCTCAATTCCTATAATGCTTCGTTTCAACTAATATTCAGAAAGCATAACTCGGGAAACAGCTAATGGTTCAAAACCGCTAAAGCTCAAAGCCTATAATGCACAGAATCTATAATGCTCGGAGCCTATAATGCTCAAAACCTATAATATCAGTTGACGACCGCATGCCATAATCGGCCGTACGGTTCACTCCACTCCTCCACCGTAGTCTACCAATGGGAGACACCGCGCGAAAGCTTCCAGGTGGATCCGCCAGAACGGCGACACATGTGAATGAAAGACATGAATTGCTCGCCGCATTGGCCGCGTTCATGCATTTGGCTTGTGAAGAGCAGAATATTGCAGTATATGCTCCCTGATTTAAATTACTTGTCGGTGATTTTTAAGCTGAGTCACTGGTTTTGCGAATAGGCAATTTCAGTGGCTAAGTACCCCAGGGGCGGATCCAGCTTTAATAGGTGCTGTGGCCGATTATTCCGCCGATACTTCAGCCCGGCAGCGGTCAAGGCGGAATAATCGGCCACAGCACCTATTAAAGCTGGATCTGCCCCTGGGGTACCAAGCAACTGAAATTGCCTATTCGTAAAACCAGTGACTCAGCTTAGAAATCACCGACAAGTAATTTAAATCAGGGAGCATTTACTCCAATATTCTGCTCTTCACAAGCCAAATGCACGAACGCGGCCAATGCGGCGAGCAATTCATGTCCTACATTCACATGTGTCGCCGTTCTGGCGGACGCACCTGGAAGCTTTCGCGCGGTGTCTCCCATTGGTAGACTACGGTGGAGGCGTGGAGTGAACCGTACGGCCGATTATGGCATGCGGTCGTCAGCTGATATTATAGGTTTTGAGCATTATAGGCTCCGAGCATTATAGATTCTGTGCATTATAGGCATCGAGCTTTAGCGGTTTTGAACCATTAGCTGTTTCCCGAGTTATGCTTTCTGAATATTGGTTGAAACGAAGCATTATAGGAATTGAGCATTATAGGTTTCGAAGCATTATAGGTTTTGAGCATTATATGTTTTGGTTGGTTATTGGTTTTACGACACGTCGACCTTTGAGTCATATAGCGTCGCCAATCTCTCACGCCGATTGGTCGCGGGCGAAGAATAGCGACAGGTGAGATTCGAACCCACAAACTTTCGATTGCGAGACGAGTATCTTACCCCTAGACCACTTTATATGTTTTGAATGTTCCCACAGGACGTAGTATTAGAGGCTTTGAAGCATTATAGGATTTGGATATTATATGTTCTGAACATATATGTTTCAAGCATTATGTGGTTTGAGGAATTATAGGTTTTGAGTATTATAGATATTGAAAATTCCCCCAAGACGACGATTTAGAGGCTCTGACGCATTAGGTGTTTGGTGTATTATAGGTTCTGAAGCATTATAGGTTTTTGGCATTAGAGGTTCTGATATAGACCCGTATATTTCAGGCGCGGCTCGAGGATTCACCATATGGGGGACACGTTTGCTCAGAGTGTTTTCGGCTGAAAACTCGTTCAGCGGGAAGAGGGTGTACTCTAGCGCCTGATCAATGGGTGCCACCTTTCCATGAGAGGGGGGCACACGCATCCAATGCCCCCGTCTCTGTATCCGCCACTGGCATATTCGCGAGTAACGCCCCGCAAAGCCTCTGGCACACTGGGGGAGGGCTCAATTGCCCGTATCCTCGCCAAAACACGGCGGCGATGATCGGCGAAGGCGGCACCGTCTGCGGCGAACGATGGGCGCAGGCATTCCGACATCGCTGCCCAAGTATTCCACCGACACAAACACTAAGCAACACGAACTAGTAGCTAACACTAAGCAGGCACAGCGCCGGCACGTGCCTCACACACGATGTCTGCGACGGCTTCTTCATCATCATCATCGTCGTCCAGCAGGTAGGCATAGTATCCCTCACATACGGCAATGAGCACTAGATGTGAACAGTTGTGGGGCACGTGCCACATTCAACCGAAGTCCTGCAAAGTGAACATGCCGATAGCGGCCCTCTGCCGGTCGGGACGGAGGGGGGGTGGGGCGTGGTGGAATGTCCGCTCATGCCGAGATGCAGCCGACACCCAGCCGACATGTAACCGACGTAGGGACGACGTCGGGAAGATGTCAGGCTGCTGTTGGGACGATAGCGGCTTGCTGTCGGCTGGGGAGTTAAATATCGGACAACGGCCCGACATCGGCTGGCCGCTATTGATTTTCGGAACCCAACCACCAGACATTTTTTATATTCCAGGTTAGTTCGCCGATGACGGGCCGAGAGCGGCCCGATGTCGGCATGCCGCTTACGAGATCCCGAGCTCGCCCCGACACATGCCGACGGCGGGCCGCCATTGGCATGTTTGCTGGGTGTCCACCTCGGTGTCGTGTTCTTGGCGCCAGCTGGCTGACCATATGACGCAAATACAATATACGTCTTTCCTGAGTGCTGTGCGTGCCGATGTGCGCCGGGTAGAGCGCGGGAACGGTGATTCACCAAGGGCAGTCGTGTGACGCTCGACCGACTGGGCCGGCGGGGACACCGCTGCTACTCGACCACGCCTTCGGTACGGCTGGCGGCCGCGACCCGCAGGCGTGCCTCCTGCCCCCTCTGCTGCTCATGATTATGGCACCAGATGGGAGCCGAGATACAGGCTGGAAGGAGTTCTGTTCTCTCCTTCCCACTCGGCGTACACTGTTTTGCTGGCATGAACGAGAGTGAGACAGAGGCCTCCTCCATTTTGTCCTACTGTTCGAGCCGTGCATGATGCTGAGGACAGAGTATGAATGACATGGCTGTGACCTGTCTCGTGGCTAATAGCGTCGGGCGTCGCCGGCTGGTCGCCAGTCTTCGTTCGAGCTCAGTCTGCTGCAAGCAGCGAGCTGTAGCCCCTCCCGTTCCCCTTATGGAAAGGTGGTGCCCCTCCGGCCGGGGAAAGCACCCATCCATGAAGGCCAGTGTGCATCCTCCCCACCCTATGCTCAACAGATTTGTTAGCCACAAGCACATCTCTCTGAGAAAAATGCTCCCTTTCGGGACAAAAAGTGTCCCTGCAGTATGCTCCAGTGTACCCCTCCCCCAACTAGCTAAGTTTTTCGCTGAAGACCCCTCCGAGGAAATGTGCCCCCTCCCCAATGATAATCACTGGATCCACCCCTGTCAAGTGTAATCTTAAAAATGCTTAAATCCTGGGATTAAAATGCTAATTAAGTCCGTGTTCGGAATTCAGGGCACTCGTTTTAGCAGGCGCAAATACAAGTGCCGTATTACGAACACCGCTGTTTGGTTCTGTGAACACACGGAAATTCGCCTGCGCTGTTTGCCGAACGCTTTTCTAACCCGATAAAGATGATGTTTAATATATTTCAGCCAAATAAAACGTGGTTCCACGCAAGCACAAGACTTCACTGTAGCTGTTGTGGTACAAGTTATTAGTATTCACTAAGAAATACAGGTGTAATTGCAAAAAATATCGGAGGTCACTTCCTTACGATTTTCTTAAGCCGACTGCTCTAGGAACCCTGAAAATGGCGTCGGCTGTGTTCGCTAGCTCCGTCCACAAAGAACCGGTAGAACTATGCGATCAGATCTTCGTATTTTGGTAGAGAAAGGTTCATTCTTTATGAATACTGCCATCTTTTTGTTATTTACTCGCTGAACGTGACGCGAGCAACGTTTAAAGGTAGGTGTTCGGGAAACATAGGGTGTTTGGATACTATCTTAATGTGAAAATGACATTTTCTCTCATTTCCTCAGCAAATGATTACTTTTCAGTTGGCAAATAAACACACAATCATAATCTTAACTACAAATATAGCCCATCGCATATAATAATCTGTACGTGGTGTGTCGCAGACATGATAAAGAAAAATTCAAGAAAAAGAAGAAATTCAACACTTCATGCACTTGATTAAATACTCAAATTCAATAATTGATGCTATAAGCAGCAGACCTGTGCCTATGATGTCATCAATTGTATCAACTGCCATTTACTTAAAAGTAATCACTTGCAGAGAAAATGAGTGGTCACATCATCTTAATCACATAAAAAAAAACATCGTATTAAAAAAAATCCCAAAAATAAAGTTATCTTGATCTCCAAATTTATCCAAAAAAAGGACACATTTGAAGGGGAAATGTGTGGTCACATCATGTTGGTTGGTTATTGGTTTTACGACACGTCGACCGTTGAGTCATGTAGCGTCGCCAATCTCTCACGCCGATTGGTCGCGGGCGAAGAGTAGCAACAGGTGAGACTCGAACCCACAACCTTTCGATTGTGAGACGAGCATCTTACCCCTAGACCACTCGTCCCCTGACATCATGTTGACCACATTCAATCATTGCATTAACAACATACTATATGCTGGGAATTCAAAAACTACTATAAACTGAAAATTATCATTTTTCATTTCCCAAAGAAATGAACATCAAATTCATTAAAATCACATGAGAAAATGTCAGAAGACAAATTTATTTGGTGGTGTGTAAAGAACATGCGACACTTCATTGGAGATCGTCGAGGAAATAAACATCTCCTCAGTCAACATGCTCTACATCCCGTACGCGGCCAGCGCCGTGTTGACGGTTGGCGTAGTCGGTTGGGGCGTCTGCTTTCCGTGCAGGTGGTGGTGGGTTCGAATATCGGTGCCATCACTTGTCACTTGATAACGGCCCTAACCGCCATCACGGTTAGGGCCGTTGGTCAATGTGGCACTTTAGATTACTTTACACTATCATATGAGTTGTTTGATGTAATATTTGCCCATGAAAGTAAAGAGGGAAATACTTAATTAAAGCCCACTCATGCAATGAATGTCCAATTCACCATTTGGAATTGTTATCGTAGAACTTTGTCACTGGAAGGGTGCTTCTGGCTGAAAAATTTGAGAGGTCATTTGGGCACACTGAAGGTCAGACTTCTTTCACTGTGCAATTATGGCTGAAAACCTGAGGGGACACTGGGGACACATGCCCCCAGTGCCCCTTGTATCCGCCCATATCCCAGAAACAATTGAAAGGGATTATGATGAACTGGAGCCACTGAGATGGTTCCATGACAGCTTCATGCTGGCCCGCAGTTAGACCTCTCATTTTTTGCGGGCATTCAACTTTTGGTGTCTTCGAACCAAGATAGTCATACACCTACCTCACAGTGAGGGTTTGTGACCCCATGAAACATTGCATCCATATCCAGTTCATTAGTTATTCGGGCTTTAGGGTGCTTCGACCAGAATTGATCATGTGTCCATATCCAGTTCAAGTTGTATATTTCAACAGCCCGGTTCTGTACGCACCACATTCCGTTACATTTTGAGTGCAAGCAACGCTACCGTAGGAGGTGCAGAAGATACCCGGTCAACATGCCTCTCACATAACGTTCACGGGGGGAGTTCGGGCACCTAAGATCTGAAACTAGAAGCACAAAATTTGGAGGAATTACAGCTGTAGTGAACTCGCTGCAGTATACATTTCATGACCCCAGGTCAATGTCTTCAGGGTCAAATGAGGTCACAATCAGCCTCCACTCCACCCCAGCTGGCACCGCCCATATGTACAGAAAGTATGCACGTTCCACTGCCGAACGGTAGGTAGAGACCATTCATACGTACTCTGGTACAGACCGTGCGTGCTGTCGTTACGTCCGGTAGTACAAACCCATCATGCGATCGTTGCAGCCAGCAAATTTGTTTCCCCACAGCTGGCCAAGGGGCTTCTTATATTCACTCGGAAATCCACGCCCCTGCCTATTCATATTAAGTAGTACCTACCTAGGGGAAGAGGGAGGGGGGTATCTGAACATGTTCTGTTTCCTGAACACCTACCTTTGGTTGTCTCCTACATCATGTTCGGTGCATAAATAACAAAAAGATGGTGGTATTCATAAATGATGGACCTGTCACTACCACAATATGAAAGTCTGATCACATAGTTCTACCTATTCTTTGTGTACGGAGGTTGTGAAGTTCACAGGAACCATTTTAGGCTTCAAAGAGCGGTTGGCTTAAGGAAACCATAAGGAAGTGACTTTCAATTTTTTTTTTCTCCAATTACAACAGCATTTTTTAGTGGCTACTAATAGCTTGTACCACAACAGCTACAGTAGTCGGTTTTACAGCGGCAATTTGCTCTCCCGTCTAGTCGCTTTTCATCCTTCCAAGTCATTCCTTGCTTCACCTAAACATTCCAGACATGAACTAAAAAAGGTAAATTTTTCTTAAACTGTGTTTTAGGAATTTTTGGATTTTTTCCTTGAAATACCATGTTTATGAACGTGATTCGGAAGATGCGATCACTCGTTTTCTCCGTAAATGCTTACTTTTCAATTTGAACGATGACGTCATAGTCACGTCGGTACGGTCGGTAACCTAACCTAACCTAACAATACAATCTACTCCTATCTAAACTAATATAAACTCATATATTTTAATTTAAAAACAAGCATAATGTTTATCGTGATGGACCACAAAGTGATATTTAAAAGAGTCGGCTTCTGCTCGGTCTCATCGTCTTTCCTCACGACTTCCAACAAGCAGTATGATAATTAATAATTAAATAGGAAAACCTAACCCAACCTAACCTAACCTAACGTAATACAATCTACTCTTATCTAAACTAATATAAACTCATATATTATAATTTAAAAACAAGCATATTTATCGTGACGTCATCCATGCATCACGGCCGCAAGCCGTGCTCTGCTTAGTTTTTTTGGTGTTGCAGTGAAATAGTGGTGGCGTCATCTATGTGGCAAAGAGGTGGAAATTAAGCATTTTCGATGTGAAAAAGTGTTGAATCAACTGTGTGAAGTGTTGAATGTCCCTTTAATCATGTCTGAGAAGTGCCAGGTGAGGGATGGATAAATTATGCAACAAACAACAGCGGTGTGGCATATATGGTGCATTATAGATATTATCTCTAAGATTAACCAATACGTAAGCATTTACGGAGAAAACGAATGATCGCATCTTCCGAATCACGTTAATAAACGTAATATTCCAGGACAAAAATCCGAAAATTCCAAAAACACCCTTTAAGACAGAAATACCCTAAAAAAGTACATCAAAGAACATTTATGATTAACAAGAATTGATTTCACTCAATTTTCTCAGCTTTTTCATTGACAAAACTTGTTTCTTGGTGGTGAGAATAAAACGATTTTAGACAATTGTTTTAGCATAATTTTCCTTAAACCATTTTATATTTTGAAACCTATATCCCAGTATGCGGCAGGCAACAAATCAGTCGGTGCACGAGCGTCCTACTCGTGGGGTGTGTTGTTAATATTTATTAGTTGTACGGTGTGAGCATGTCGGCAGTATCAGGTATGGATTTATAACTTGGTTGATATCAATTAAGTGTGCTTTTGTTATCATTTTCTGTACCGTTGCTCAGGAAATTGGCTTATAACCGCATCCTTCGCTAATTTAACCACAGCGCCAAGTTGTCATCTGACAGTCATCCGTCGGCTGCCAGATACAGTAGAGCTGAGTGCAGTCTCGACGTAAATTAGAAAGGGTATTGCAATTTGCTGATATTCATAAGTTTAATTCTACTTACTTCAGCAGCGTCGATAGTAAAACATATTTTGTTATTAAAACTGATGTGAGAATTATATTTGGTGGTTGCTTTTAATTTATGCAGATCACTATGCTGGGTCTTCTCCCTCTATCTTGTTCCTGAGACCACGTGACCTGGGAGCAAAGTTCCGCTGTAAAACCGACTAATGAGGTAATCCTGAACAACATTTTTGTGTTCAAAATATGGCACACCACTATAAAATAATTATGTTTTAAAGTTCCTCTTTGCAAGTGGTTAGAGGATTTTCATTGAAAGGAACTGTGAATATGGATAGCTTGTTCATTTTTGTGTTCAGTAAACACAGTACAATTACTGGTTCAGCCATACAGATACAGCAGTAGAGCTATTTGTTGCATAATGCCTTAAGTCTTCCCCTACCTACTAAGTGGAATTGCCAGTTCCTTTTCAGCTTTGCTACTACTTTTCCGCTTTGCTTGCAGCTTTGCTACTACCTACCTTGCTAGATAAAGAGGTTTTATAAAGAGGTGCTCACCTTTGTCAGAACGGCCTTCAAAATTATGATTCCGTTGACGTGCAGTTATCTATCATATACCTATCTTACTGCATTCCTTCGTGAACAACAACCAGCACTGACGGCCATAGGGGCAGCAGAGCGAGACGAAATGGAAAATCAATACTAGCTGTTCGGCCTGTCACATGACTTATCCCGTGACGGGTAAATTTCTCCATTAGTTGCTATATTGTGTAATTCCTAGCTGTTTCACATAAAGTATCCGGAGATAATGCTGCTAACTGACTTCATTTGCCAAATATATGAAATTATGCACACTAAAGTCATCCTGATGTCAAAATATATATTAACCGGAGTATTTCAACTTTGCAAACTAACAAACAAACCAGAGGTTTTCTCTGACAATTTGCTACCAAATGACAAGCCTAGGGTCTGCTGGGTCCGTATCGAAACATCCAAAAAATTAACATCCAAAGACAAAAGACCAATAGCCAAAAGTCCAAGATCATAAAGTCCAGGAAACATAACATCCAAACACCGAAGGTCCAAAGTAAATAAAGTCCAAAACCCGAACATCCAAGGATCGTAAAAGTCCAAAGACCAAAGGTCCAAAGCCGCAACGTCCAAGATCCAAATATCAAGAAGTTCAACAATAGTTGGCGTGCTCTCGACAAGGCGGAATAATTGCCGCCTTTATTGAAAGCATGCTCAAGGCAGTAACGGAAGCTTTCCTCTGTATCAACAGATGGTAGGAGCTTTCAATAGATACAGTGGAAGGTGGTGAAACAACGAGGTGAACGTGTTTGAACTATTGCGGTTCTCGGAGATGGGGTGGCTGGCGATTTCATACCTGTGAGGGAGGTTCAATATTACCTGGAAGCAAAGTCCAAAATGCGAGTGAAGAAGGTAAGATCGTAAGCGATCATCGAGTCGGGACTTTTGAACCGGACCAAGGTGTTGATACGCGTTTGGAAATTAATGATTGTTTGTGATCATGAATATGGAGAGACTTATCGCATTATATCTGCAGTCAATCAGGTATAGGTGATTAAGGACTACGGAGTCATTCCTGTTTCTGATATCTAAAATCGTGAATGGATTAGCTGATGTTAACTTAATGATGTTCTTCTGTTTAGGGTGTCAGGGAAATTTGCCTTATATTTTTTTTATCTTCAGAGTGCCATGTTTATGAAGGTGACTAAGATGATGAGATTATTTTCTGTGCAAATGATTACTGTTCAGCTTGTGAGCAAAACAGTGCCAAAAAGAGGCTTTGAGTTAGGTAACATAGCATAAATAGACATGTGTAAAAATATAATAAAAATGCGGCATACAATAACCTAACCTAGCCTAACCTACCTTTGGAAAATGCTCCCAAAAATAAAATTAGACAAGTGTCAAGGAATTTATTTGCTGAAAATTATCAAAATTAAAAAAGAAACCTAACCAACAAGGGTGTCGATTTTTTAAAAACATTGGGGGGGGGGGCCGAAATGCCGACGCACTAGACCCCCTCCCCGCCCCAACCAAAAACTCATCGGATTTCGCCCACTATATTTTCAGATCTCAGAAATTCTGATTTTTTATTCAACAATGTGTATGTTTATGTTTATTCAGCATCCTCACCAACGGGGAAAATCGTCCAATAACTGGTGAAGTCACATAATTAAAAGAGCAGTGCACAGTCCATGTCAACATAACAACTCAGAGTAATAGCATGCGCCTGCAATGCCATATAGTGGGCTCGGATCTATCGTCACCGTCACCATCACTGTTACCCTCCCCCTCACTCCACACACCAACACACACCGGCTTAAATAAAAATACTTCAGCGATCAGATGCAGGCTAAAACACACCGGCCTTGGTGGAGCATCAGAGCACAGCAGACCTGAACTGTGATGACGAGGGGTTAAAGTATTTCCTTGGTGCCTAACATTAGGGAGGGGCATTTTTACCTTTAGTACGCCACTGCGGCTGCTCGACGTGTTTTTTTCCGCAGATTGCACGATCGAGAGTAGAAAGGCCCTTCGGATAATTTTCTTTCGGGACCCATTCTGAATTTTCTGGTGCTCTGGTCGAATCGATAGAGTCCCCTTGTGGTTTTTGTGGTGAAGTATGTTTTTGTGTAAGCCCCCTGCAGGATATTTTTGGACCCCGGTTTTTTTTTGGACCCCGGTTTCGGGCTCTTGGTGCGTTGTTTTTTTTGGTGCCTCAACAGGTTTCTTTTCCGGCGTCCGACGACTTTTTATTTTGTGGATCCTTGACGCAATTTTTGTGTCCGCAGGGTGACATTCCAGGTATATATTGGTTGTTGGGAAGCCAGCTGCAACTTGTGGAGCTCCGGCGCGACGTTTTGGCCCCAGTGAGATTTTCAAGAGAAGCGGCGTGAAATTGTTTTGATCTAAGTGCGATTTTTTGGGGCCACGTGGTCACTTGTTGGGATCCCTTACGCGAGTTTTAGTGGCTACGACACGTTTTTTGGGGCCCAACAAGTTTCGTGGGCTTTTGGAGCCATTGGTGAGATCCCAGATTGATTTTCCGTGTCTGGACTATTTTTTATTTCCCCGGCTTCATTTGTTGGGTGATCTCAACGAGACTTTTAGAGCCCCGGTGGGACCTGTCATGCCTCTAGCTTGATTTTCAGGGGTCCGGGTGAGAATTCTTAGTACCCCCAGTCTCAGCGTGATTTTCAGGAGGCCCCGGACCGACCGTTTGTGGCCCTCATCGTGATTTTCTTAAACCCTGGCACGACGTTTTTTGCGGCACCAGCGTGATTTTCAGGGGCCCAGGTGCAAACTTTTGAGGCTCCAGCGTCATTATCAGGGGCCCCTGCGCTACTTTTGGGGGCCCCCAATATAATTTTTCTGAGCCCCGGTGCGATTTTGGTGGACCGAGTGTGATTTTTAGGGAGCATGGCGCTTTTTTTTCCTGAGCTCGGCGGATTCTTGGGGCCCCAAAACCTGTCAGGGAGGGAGACAACTGCCCACAATGCCCCCTCCCCATTCGGTATGTCACTATGCCATGCAATGATGCAACATAAGAATCCAGGAATAGTTCATCTGTTTCATCACTGACATGTGATTTCAACTCCCAAGTTCTCCAGACAGTTTGAGGACAGTCAAACATCTGCTACGTGGATCAGCAAGGATGGATTATAAGGCAGCAGGGGTACCAAGGAATTCAGATCACAGTAGTTATGCTGCAATACATACCTTCTTCCACAGGCTGCTTTGGAGATGGATGCGCTCCTGAAGTTTGGTCAGGGTTGGAGTTGGAGGTGGATGGAGCAACACTGTGAAGGACATAACATGTGGTTCAAAAGACTTCTGTTTACATTAACAATACAGTGGATGAAGTAACGTTTTCATGAATTGACTTTTTATGGTGTTCTGAGTGAGTAGGACAATCGAGACGGGTTTCTGTGATATGCATTGTAGAAGCAATGTTACGATGTAGCTTTTATACCTCAGTGGGAATGGTATGGGGTCACTCATAAGTGAATTTGCAAACATACTGATACATCAGTTAACATCAATGCAGGGAGCTATATGATTAATATGGTCGATGTGCCCTAAAACCCAAATAACTAAGTAACAATGCAGGGAATCTGCTGCATAACATTTTGCACATAAATTAGCCATGATATATGGCATCATACTTCCCATGCTATTTATAATAGTGAGCTTTATTTTATGTGCAAACATCAGTAAATTATACATGTTAATTAAACGTTACACACATCAGTTCCTTACAAGTGTCAGCAATACATTTCCTTTATGTGCTTTAAACATGATTCAAGAAAGCACTGTCATCGATTTTAAACTTCCAAAAAGAGTGGGCCACCTGAGAGGGCACAAAGAGTTTTTAATGCTATTTGAGTAAATTTGCTGTCTTGTTAGTGAACTGACCACCTATTCAGATATAAGTACTTTACCTTTGCCTACTTCTATCATGAAAATTTGTAATTTTCCAATACATTATAAATCATCAGAATAACTTTTTGTCCACAAACCGGTGCATGTATGTATTTCTATGAATTTATCATATTTATTAACACAAGTGATGTAGATCTGATCTG
This sequence comes from Ashinkailepas kermadecensis, assembly GCA_034440615.1. Taxonomy (NCBI): domain Eukaryota; kingdom Metazoa; phylum Arthropoda; class Thecostraca; family Neolepadidae; genus Ashinkailepas; species Ashinkailepas kermadecensis. The sequence continues at coordinate 76,482 of JAOTOM010002955.1, forward strand.
TAAATGTATCACTGAGAAAATGTTATCAGCACAGGATTTCATTCATGAAAATATAGTACTTTCAACATGTTATTGTTCATTGTGAAGCCATAAGTGGAATGCTCCCATGCAACATGAAGACGGAGGTTCATAACGTGCACCAGGTAGCACACAAAGAGGTATTATTGCAGTCTAAGGTAACCACACGACAGGTTTTACACCCATTTTACTTCCACGAATCATTCAAAGGCGCTACGTTTGTCCTAGTTACGTTAGGCTAGGCTTTTGTTGTAAGTTAGTAAATTACAAAAAAGAAGATTTTTCTTCAAAGACGGTTCAAGCTAGATCGGGTTATGTTAGGCTTTTAAGTTGAAAATGTTTGAGAACAAAAACAAATTGTTTGGAAATTTGGCATTAAAAAAAATCATTTATTGCATGGAAAGCTAGGCTAGGTTAGATTAGGTTATGTTACGTTACATCTTTTTTATAACCTGAACATTATTTGTTATCCTATATTACTCAAATCCAAGCCCCTTTCTGGGTGTTATTTTTCCTCACAATTGAAAAGTGTGTATCTGCAGAGGAAACGAGCGGTTACATCATGTTCAGCACATTAATAAACACTGCATTAAAAAGAATTAAAATAAGTCAGAGATTACCATGAGCTGAAAAATTACCTAAAAAGTCAGGTATTATCGCAGTTTAAGGTAACCACAAGACAAGTTTTACACACATTTTACCTCCATGAAGCATACAAAGGGGTTAGGTTTGTTAGGTTAGGCTAGGCTTTTGTTGTGAGTTGGGACAAAATCATTTGTTAGGAATTAATTTTTTTAATGATTTTATACCAAAAAATATACATTCAGGTTGAAAATATTTGAAAATAACTTAGGTTAGGTTTTTTAAGTTGAAAATATTTGAGAAAATGCTCCAAAATTTCAATTAAAAACAATTAATTTCTTGTATGGGAAGTTGGACTAGCTTGGGTAAGGTTATCTTACATCTTGAACATTATTTTTATGCTATAATACCTAACTCCACGCCCTTTTGTTGGTGATATTTTTACTCCCAATTGAAAAGCATGCATTTGCAGAGGAATGGCCACTCAATTTGTGCTTTTAGGTGTTTTACTAATATTTTTTAAGTTAAATTTCCAATGCCATGTTTATGAATATCACTAAGCTGTCACTAAGCACCACTCGTTTTCTGTGCAAATGCTTAATTTCCAGGTTGTGAACAAAATAACATTTAAAAAAACGTGTAACATAGCATAAAAAGAAATACATTCAAAATGCAACATAACCTAACCTAACCTGGCCTCACCTGACTTTGGAAAAAAACAATTTTACAAACAAAATTGGAAAAATATCAAGCAATTTATTTCCTTGGAATTTTACAAATGTAAAACCTAACCCAACCTAAACTAACCTAACCAGAATTATTGTGCGTTAAGGTGGCAGCAAGACAAGTTTTTACACATGTAAGGTGTTTTAAGTTGGACATTTTTTGCAAAAATTGTTCCAAAATTGAAAAGAAATGGAGCTTTTTCTTCAAAAGCAGCTTATGATAGATTAGGTTAGGTTGGTTTAGGTTTTTTTTTGTTTTTAATGTATTGCTTGAAATTTTTAAAACTTGATTTGTTGGTTTTGATTTTCTCCAAACAGAGGTTAGGCTAGGTTAGGTTAGGCTATGTTGCATTTCTTTTATATTAAAACAAATGTTTATTGTACCCAATATCACCTAATTCAAAGCCTTTTTGGTGTTATTTTGCTCACAACCTGAAATGTAGCCATTTGTACAGAACATGAGTGGTCCCATCATCTGAGTCACATTCATAAACATTGCATTGAAATGATACATTCCACGAATTCATAAAACACCTTAATGCACAAATTTACCAAAATGTGTGACCACATGTTCATCACATTCCTAAACATTGCATTTAAAAAATCAAGAAATCAGAATTTACCTTAAGCTGTGCATTTACCAAAAGGTGTGCCAACCGCTGGACGGAAATGCTACACCAGGTTCCCCAATCCTGGGGAGAATAGCACGAAGAGCAATGGAATTAAAATATTAATCAAAGTAAACTGAAAACAGCTCTTCTTGAAGACAAACATGGTAGGTATGTGGTATTAACATAGAAAACCTGAGCACAAATCAGAAAAAGGCATGGACTGGACATGTTCAAGCTTACCTTCCAAGTTCTTCAAGTACTGTTCCTTTGGGAATTAAATATCAGCAAGCTATTTATTCACTGTTTCAAATCACACCAATCTACAGATACATCAGAAGGTGTGAAGTACAAAAAACTAATCAGTACGACGGCACATGAGATTGGCCTCCGGATTAAACACTGCGCGCAATTGCACTGCAAATGTTTCACCTCCGTCACATTTGTTGACAGCAACCGAAAATGTACACTTGAGGTGCTGGGATCATGTAACTAGACTTTTTATCTTTGGATGTTACGATTTTGGATGTTCTGAGGAATGTCCGTCACGATTTGTGGCATTTCATGCGCGCTAGTGTCTATCAAGTCTCTCCAGACACATTTGGTGATGGGCTTTGACCTTGTATAACTTACAAGAAGGTGGTTGTCACTTCTGCAGCCGCCATAGGCCCATTTTTCTGAGCTGTGACGTCACGAGTGCGATTGCCAGGCTGCGCCGAATTTCTCCATCGAATTTGGAATATGCCCGATTTCTGCTCGGATGCGTCAGTAAATAAGCCTCGGTAAAGCGCCCACTGGCGGATCCAGGGAGGGACCATTCCGGCCATGCCCCCCCCCCCCAAGCGCTTAAAAGGGGGGGGGGGGCATAGTGTCTTTTGCCCCACCCCCGAAACCAACAGAAGTCAACTAAATTAAAATGCAGTAACCTTTGCCGATGTTAAAAATAGCGTCTGGATGAAAGAATATCCAATTTTTAAGAATTAAAAAAAAATTGTTTGGAAGCCAGTATGGTAGTATAATAGATTCTGACACACATCGAGGGTTCCATGCTGCTCAAGTTCTGCTTACAGCAAGAGTTGACAAGAGCGGATCCTCCAGTGTACACGAACGTTGACGTCGTACAAGACGTTGAACGTGAACGTGAACGTTTTGGTAAACAAGAACAAAAATCCGGTAACATAGGAACGGTGGAGGTGGGCTGTGGCTCCTACACAGGAAATTATGTTGTCAATTATTACTCAATTTTAATTACTATTATTTTAAAATGGGACCCTTTGCCAAATAGTGGTCGAAATCCGGTGATTTTAATAAAAAATTATGGTAGAATGGGCACCCTCCAAATCCGTTCGATCCCTCCCCTGATGCAATTCCTAGGTACGCCACTGGGGAGGGGCGGGGGCTGACGCCGAGAAACGAAAGTTGGCCCTCCCCCAAACCGGTGGGCTATATCCGCCAGTGAAAGCGCCGATAAACTATGTACCGCGTTGCCAAGGATTAAGGTTGCAGTTAGCACTGGCGGATCTAACCCACCGGTTGGGGGGGGGGGGCAACTTTCGGTTTTCGGCGTCAGCCCCCCCCCCCCCAGTGGCGTACCTAGAAATTGCATCAGGGGAGGGGTCGAACGGATTTGGAGGATGCCCCTTCTCCCACGTGTTTTGGTTGAAAGCACCGGATTTCGACCACTATTTGGCAAAGGGGCCCATTTAAAAAATAATAATTAAAATTAAAATAAATAAAAAACACTAATAATTGACAACATGATTTCCTGTGCAGGGGCCCCAGCCTACCTCCACCGTTTCTATGTTACCGGATTTTTGTTCTTATTTACCAAAACGTTCACGCTCACGTTCAACGTCTTGTACCACGTCAACGTTCGTGAACATGGACACTGGCGGATCCGATTTTGTCAACTCTTGCTGTAAGCATAACTTGAGCAGCATGGAACCCTCGATGTGTGTCGGAATCTACTATGCTACTATGCTGGCTTCCAAACACCTATATGAAAAGAAAATCCTTTAAAATTACAGATTCTTTCATCCAGACGCTATTTTTTTACCTAGGCAAAAGTTATTGCATTTAAATTTAGTTGACTTCTGTTGGTTTCGGGGGGGGGCAAAGGACAGTATGCACCCCACCCCGCACCCCCCTGTTAAGCGCTTCCCGGGGTGGGGGCATGGCCGGAATGGCCCCTCCTTGGATCCGCCAGTGGCAGTTAGCGTGCTCATTATGCGTGATGACACGCAGTAAGGTTCCTACCTAATTTCCTAGGTAGTAAGGTTCCTACCTAATTTAAAAATGCAAAATAATGCGGTTGGAAAAAGGAAAGTTATTGGAGAGATAGGACCCCCACCTCTGGATCTCGAGTTTAAGTTCATACCTCTGTGGAGTGTCGAACGTACACTCCATGGCATGTTGCCACAAACTTGTGCGTGTAGAATACGGCTTGTATTTGCAGAGATGTGAGCGATTCCAAGTCTCACCAATTGTGGAGTGTCGAACGTACACTCCACACTATCCATGGCATGTTGCCACAAACTTGTGCGTGTAGAATACGGCTTGTATTTGCAGAGATGTGAGCTTTTTTTTCTTTTTCTTTTTCCCCCATCTTTAGCAGAGGCCGAGTGCCATCCGCTAGAGATATGCTACGTTAAGGAAAGGGTTACGTTAATCCGGCTTATATGGCATCCGGTTATATCAATTAAGAAAGAGAGGAAAGATGAGACGCCGACAAGCAAGGAACGTGGCGTAAAGTCCGACACACATACATGGGTGAAACATACACAGACACACGTACATACACGACACATATAAGTACACTTGGAGGGTGGGCAGCATCGTAACCTGCGGAGAGGCTCCACTGCCCACCTGCGACCGAAAAAGCGAAGCAGAGGCCCGACGTCCAGGGCGAGTCGTGGGCGTCGGGCCCGACCTTGTGTGTGTAGGTGTATGTTTTAGTTAAGGCTTGGAAAAACCTGAGAGGTGAAAAAATCAAGCAGCTTGGAAAACCCGAAGGTGAAAAACCAAGCGCAATTTATAAGGAGAACCGTCCGTTTTGGCCAAATTGGATCGGTCTCTGCCTACCTAGTGTGATACAACCTATATGTATGTGTTCAGCGACGATGGAGATGTTAGCGTTTGACTTCAAATTACTTGCTCAAGTTTCGTGCCGTGCAAGTATGTGAATAGTATGTCAATGAGGTCCGGGTGCTTGTCACCGAGGAGGCTTGGTAGTGAAAGTGGAAGACGATTTTGCGCAATGTAGGTAAGAAGTGGGCGACGTTGTAGTTGGTAGGCTGGGCAAATAAGCAAGAAATGTTCCACAGTGTTACGAACACCACATGTTTGACAGGGTCGCGCGGAGAGGTCGATCAAAGAGGAAATTATGCGTGAGATTCGTGTGCCGGAGTCGGAGTCGAGCAAGGTGGATCTCGTGTGAGCGCGTGAGTTGTCTGGAAGAGAGCCATTTGGCGAGAAGGGGTTTAATGTGGTGGAAGTGAGTAGTGTTGTGATTCCAGCATACCTGGAGATATGTGTTGAATAATCGGTTGGTGAGGGATAGAAGGTCACAGGGGGGACTGGGAGGTTGGGGGTGGGTGGGAAATCGATGGCTCGACGTGCGAGCTCATCTGCCCGCTCGTTGCCCGGAATCCCCATGTGGCCAGGGATCCAGAGCAGTGTGAGGTGAAGGTGGACATGATGTGTGTGATAGAGTTCCCGGATAGCGTGGAGTGTCGGGTGTGTGGTGTTGTGTATGGCTGCGATAGCGTCGATGGAATAACGTGAGTCGGTGCAGATGATGGTTGGTGTGGAGATGTGGTGTAGACAGGCGTAGATTGCGATTAGTTCTGAGGTGTAAACCGAGTGGTGTGGTGTTAATTTTATTTGGCCAAAGCTGGGTCCACCGCACCAAGCAGCTCCCGTGCCGTCGGTGGTACGGGAGCCGTCTGTGTAGAAGTATGTATGATGGGGGTGGGCGGCTTGATATTCGAAAAATGTTTGTTGGGTTTCGATGGGGGAAAGTAATTTTTTGTTTTGGTGGAAGAGATATTCGAGCTTCGGGTGATACATGTGCCAAAAGGGGGGAAGGGGAGGGAATTTGCCGATGGTTACCTTGGGGAATTTGAGTGCGAGGGTAAGGACATGTTTCAAATGTTTGCCAATGTTGTGTTTGTTCCTATTATAGGTACGTCTGAAGGGAGGTTTAGTGAGTGCGGGGGTGGCAGGGTGTTTGGGTTGTGTTGTGGTCCGAAAGTGGTATCTGACTAGTTGGAGTGTTCTGCGGTGTTGTAAACTGGGGAGGTGGGCTTCAGCCCGGAAACTAGTAATGGGTGTAGTGCGGTGTGCTCCGGTGATGAGGCGAAAAGCGTGATTTTGTATACGTTCAAGTGTTGTGATGTGTGACGGAGATATATGATCGAAGATAAACGCATTGTATTCCAGGACGGAGCGAATCAGAGCGATATACATAGTGTTGAGGGTAGCCCTGTCTGCACCCCAGTCGCGACCGGAGATGCAGCGCAGGAGATTTAACCGTTTTGCGCAGCGTTGTTTAGATTAGCAATATGAGGGCCGAAACAAAGACTTTTGTCTAGTATGATGCCAAGATATGTGAATGTGGTTTGGAGAGGGATAATTTGTTCGCGATAGCGGAGCGGAGTAGTAGGTGGGATGTACGTGTGGAGCCGTGAGAAAAGCATTGTCACGGATTTTGCCGGGGAGATTTGCAGTCCCCAAAGGGAGCACCAGGAATCAATTTGATTCATGGCGCGTTGCATAAGATAATTTGCTTTGTCTGCCGAAGGGTGCGTGCACCATATGGCCAGATCATCGGCGTAAATGGAGTATTTTAGGCAGGGGCCTATGTTGTGGAGGTCGGCGAGAGCATCGTTAATCATGATGAGAAAGAGGGTGGAGGATAGCACGCTGCCTTGTGGGACACCTTGCTCGAGTTTCTGGGGCCGAGAATGTATATTGCCGCAGCGGACGGTGAATGTTCTATCAGCGAGGAAGTTGGAGATAAATTTTGCCATTCTGCCTCGTATGCCAATACGATGTAATTTGATTTGGAGGGCCGAACTGTGTACTTTATTGAATGCGGATTTCAAGTCGAGAAAAAGTGCGACGGTTTCATATTTTTTCATGAAGCCGCGCTGTATCGAATCAACTAATTGAAAGAGGTTGTCGGGGTCGGAATCCGCTTTGAAAGGGGGAGAGAATGTTGTTGTTTTCGAGGTGTACTCTGATTCGACCATTGACCATGCGCTCAAAGATTTTATAGGCACAACTAGTGAGAGAGATAGGTCGATAGCTAGAGGGAAGGTCGCGAGGTTTGCGAGGTTTAGCGATAGGAATGATAGTGCTAGTAGACCAGGAAGGCGGAAAAGTGCCGTCAGTCCATAGTTGATTTAGTGCCGAGAGGAGATTCTCTTTTTCGGCGTCAGATAGATTTTGGAAGAAGGGGTATGCCAATTGGTCAGGGCCAGGGGCAGTGTTGGTTACTTTGGAAAGGGACAAGGTTAGCTCATAGGGAGTAAATGGAGCATTATATGGTTCAGTGTTGTCCGAGGTAAACTTGCAGGTGGCGAGAGTGGTTCGTAGGAATTCGGTGGTGTGTTGTGAGTATTGTGCATTTGAGGAGATGTCAGCATAATAGGTGGCAAAGTGTTCCGCGACGTCTGAGGGTTCTGTGATGTTGCGATGATTAATTGTCAGTTGTGGGAATCCGCGGTGTGGGGATCTGCCATTTGTGAAAGAGCGAATTTTGGACCAAATTTGGCCGATCGGGGTAAATCGACTGAACGAGTTTGAATAAAGTTGCCAGCTGTGTTTTTTGGCCGCTAGGATAGTCTGCTGACAACGTTTTTAGCCTCGCGGGCTTCTAACATGTTTTGTGGGATAAGGTTTTTCCGAAATTTTCGCTCAGCCCCCCGCCGCAGAGCGACGGCGCGTTGACACTCGTCGTTCCACCACGGCACGTGGTGACGGACGGGGGAGCGACGAGTGTGGGGGACGTGATTTTCTGCCGCGAGTAGTATGGTATCAAGAAAGGCTGATATTGGGGGTTGTGACTGCGGAGGAAAGACGGTGTCAATTTCTTGGGAGAAAGGTGGCCATTTCGCTTTGCGTACATTCCAGCGGGGTAGAAATAAGTAATCTCTAGCTTGGGCTGAGCGTTCAAGCATGATATGAATGGGAAAATGATCGCTAAAGTGGGGATCGGGTTGAACATGCCAAGAGAAGAGGGGCGAAATAGAGGCTGAGGCCAAAGACAGGTCTATGGCGGATGGACGGAACGGGGCGATGTCGGTGTTGTGTGTGGGTGTTTGGTCGTTTAAAAAGACCATGTTGTGGGTGTTGAGGAGAGTTTCGATGTGATGTCCGCGAGGTGATGTGGAGTGGCAGCCCCAAGCTTGGTGATGGGCATTGAAGTCACCCAGCACCAGACAGGGGTGAGGAAGGAGGCCGAAAAGGTCGGTCACAGAAGATAAGTATAGTATAAGAGAAGGTGAGAGGTAAAGAGAGAGTATAGTAAGCTCTAATTGTGCAATTTGGACCGAAACAGCAATAAAATTTAGGTTATTAGCAATGTTGATCTGACATGATGAAGGAGGGTGTCTGAGATAAATAGAGCAACCCCGCCGCCGCGGGGTGTAGAATTTACGTTGTTGGTATAGAGAGAATAGCCATAGATGTTAAAATTATATGGGTCGTTGTCGCGCCATCGGGTCTCCTGAACGGCGGCTACCAATGGTTTATTTTTTATAATATATTCCTTGAATTCCGCCCAATGGGATATGAGTGACCTCGTATTCCATTGGAGCAAGAATTAAGTGGTGGGTGTCTGCATTAATGGTTGTGATCACGCTCCCGCAGCCGCGTGTGTGGCGGTGATGGTGAGGCAGAGTCGTCTGTTTCATAATCAGACGACTCTGGTGTGGCTGTCTGCTCTGGGTCCCTGGGGGATTCCCGAGCATGCGGAAGGGGGTCAGGACTGTCCTGAGAGGACTGCGATGGGCCGGTGGAGGGAGATGGGAGGACCTGAGGGGAGGTCGCCGGGGAGGCCTGATCCCGAGAGGGAGGCAGGGTGGAGGGGGGGCTGGGGAGGTCCTGGAGGGGCGGCGCGGAGGGGGCTCGATCCCGAGGGTGCGTGGCAGCCGTTCGACAACTGGAGGGCCTGGAGGCGGATGGACCTGCGACGGGAGCAGGGCGTAAGGCCGGTGCAGGGTCGGAGTGGGTGAGCGGGCGCTCGGTGCGCGTGGGAACACGGGTCGCCGGTCGGGTGGCCGCGTCGGCCGGGGTCGGCCAGAGGGGCTGGAGGGGCTGTTGGCCCCAGGCAGAGGCCGGCCTCTGCGTCAAGGGCGGTGCTGGGGGGGGGGGCTGTCCGGCGCTGCTGCTGCTGATACTTTGCTTCCAGCCAGATTGGGCAGCGGGGGTATGAGGCGGGGTGTTGGCCGGCGCAGGCTGCGCATCGCGGCTCCTGGGCCTCGCACTGGGCCGTGGTGTGCGCCTCAGCACAATGGCCGCACACTGGGTTGCGGGCGCGACAGACCCCACTGTGGTGGCCATAACGCTGGCAGAACCCACAGCGCTTGGGCGGAGGGGTCCACGGCCGACAGGGGTACCGGAGGTACCCCGCGTACAGGTGCGTCGGCGGGGCGAGCGATCTGTACCCCACTTTGAGCAAGGGGCTCGGGGTCGATGCCGAGGGGCGTCCCAAATGGACGACTTCGCAGACGCCTTGAGGGGTTAACTCTTCCAGGAGCTCCTCCTCTGGGAGGTGTGCCAGCTCCGGGGCAAAGACTGTCACAAAGGAGTTGTTCAGTCTATCCGCCACATCCACCTCGACAGGATGTGCCAGGAAGTGGTTCAGGTGGAGGAGGGCCCTGGCCTGGGTTGGGTCACGCACCCGAACCAGTAGTGCGCCCGACCGGATGGTTCGGGCCGACACTACACCTCCCGTCCACTTATCTAGCTCCTTGGCTACCACAAAGGGGGACGTGCGGTCTCAGGACCCCTCCTTCCGTGCCACGAGCACGAAGGATTCCCCGTCAGGGGGATCTCGCGGTGGCGGGGCCCGGGCTCCTGGGCGCGGCCGGCGTCCGCCCTCCGCGGGGGGCGGGGGGTCCCCGGCCATGCCGGTGCGGGGTTGGACCCCTGAGGAGAGAGGGGAGGGGTGACTGAGTGTGGGAAGGGCGCCCTGAAGGGGTGCTGTCAAGAGAGGCACCCTGAAGGGGTGCTGCAAGGAAAAGTGTGAAGACAAGTGTAGTGCGAAAGGGGTAGAGAGACACAGTGCTTGGAGGGATGGGAGTAGCCAACAGAGGCGGGCGCAGGCCGCCAAAGGCCGCTAGCACGATCCATGAAACCAGGAAGGTACCTCTGCTGGCTCTAACCTAGTGGGTGGGATGGGACAAAAACAATCAAAGCCTACCACTGCTACAATTCGGTTTCCCGACGGTGCTGGGGAGCACCGCTGGGCCGAAGGGGGTTGGGAGGGTGGCTACGCCGGCTATTCCGGCGAGCAACCAACTAGTGGCGCCGGCTGGCTAATCCGGCAGACAACCAACTAGTGGTCCGGGGGGGGCGGAACTGCCCGTAGATGCCCTAATAAGGACACCTACGAGACAGCTGGGAGGGGGGTCGGGGTCTTTGGGGCAGCGGGTGGCTTCTCGTCCTCGATCGCCAGCTATAAGCTAGGTCTTTTCGAGCGTGCCGCGATTGAATATTGCCAAACAATATTCAATCGCCGCGTGTGGTCTGGATCTCTTCCCTCCTCCGTCGTCTTCTCTCCCGCGTAGACGTCACACTTTCCAACAGCTGTTAGTTTTCCGTGCTCCTGCGCATGCGTCAACTCGCCGCTAGCTACGGCGAGGGGGCGGTGATTAATGTGACTCGTTGCGCGACGCACCGACGGGGCGAATGTGGCACGGCGTTTGGGCCATGACGGCAATGTGGCGCAGCGTTTGGGCCATGCCGGTAAACTGGCGCACTGCTTTGGCCATCACTCTTAGCTCGCCGGTGTGTCGCTGTAAGAAAAAAACGCCCAGACGCGGCGCCGGCGAAGGTGACGTGGCGAACAACATACCGCGCAGGGGTGATCACTGCACGGCCGGAGCGAGTGCGAAGGGCGGGCCGCAGCGCTGGCTCGACGGTTGATGACGGCGGTGGCGGCGTTTGTGCGGGCGGCGGAAGGAGCCGCGGTAGCAGAAGCCGTGGTTCCCAGCGGAAGGGATGGAGCCACCGTGGCGATCCGTTGGCGCTTGCGGTGCCGAACGGCGGATCCAAGTAGGCTGGTTTGACGAGATGTCAGCCAATGAGTTGGCTGAGGTTGCAGTCAGCCAGTGGCAGGGGTGTAACTTTTCATTTTGCAATGGGGGGGCACTTCGTCCATTTTTTTTTATACCTCACCTGACCCAGGACAGACATACAGAACTAGGTATTACAGGGTACGCCGAAAGAGGGCCAATACTTTGAACGCCTGTCTTTTCTGGAAAAGGCCAGAGCCTTCTCTATTTCACAGTTTAGAGATAACGTTTTTGAGTATTTGGTGTGAAAGACTACCTTGAATGGTTTTCCCACCAGAGTGTAAAGTTGAAATGGCCCGATTGCAGTAACTACCTATTTGGACCAAATCACACCATATATGTACATACATTGCAGCCCGCCGCTGTCTCTGTCGGCAGATTTGACATCCATTCATCCAGCTGTGCACTGCGTACTTAGACATTTAAAATTAGCGGAAAGGCTTATCTTTATTTGTCCATAACTTAGAGCTGATCACTTCGGCGAAGATCTTCCATGGAAACGTTACGTCATGCCTCATGACAGGACGGCGCACTTCTATATCCCATTGGTGCATCACAATTTAACACGTCACACGTTCCAACGTCGCTGACGCCCCACGACAGAGCAATCTTATCACTCACGTCGACACGCATGGCGCGTCACGCGTCATGTCACACATCCAGTGTCTGCTCTGCTCAGATCAGACCGAATGCGTGCCTCCTCTGAGCGCTGCGGCCAACGAACTCTCGCAGGAGTTCCTTCCGATCAAGAGCCCCAAGCTCTCGCCCGTACGCCGCGCACACAGCGAGGTGGTTGAACCGAGCTTGGCCCATTGTTGCACGCATGTAGGTTTTCAGCCTTCTCATCAGGCTGAAAGAGCGCTCCGCGGAGCAGCTCGTCGCCGGCGCTGTGAGCGCCAGGCACACCAGACGCGCCGCCTCCGGGACCAGATCCTGCAGCTCACTAATCATCTCGGCAGCATCTTGCAGTGACTTTGGCCTGCGTCCAGCGTCGTGCAAAAACCGCAGGTGAAGGACGACTCGCTCTTCATCTAGACCGTAGAACCGCGCTGCGCGCCGGCCCTCGTCTTGGTTTCCAGCCAGGGCTGCCTCTACTTGCAGAACCTGGTCGTCGCCTTTGGTGAACCGGTCCTTGATGGAAGCTGCCAGGCTGCGCAGAGCGCCGTCGTACTCACGGCTGTAGCGCTCCTTAGGTGTTTTCGGCGGCGCTTCTTCATCGTCGTTGTCCCTCAGCCGCTGCGGCTTCTTGACAGGCCGTCTCAGGCGCGGCTCATCCACTCCGAGCGAGTCAGCCTTAGCGACAGCGTCGGACCAGAACCGGTCGCAGACGGCCTCGCTGCACTGGGACAGCACGGCCTCCCTCATCAGTCTGACCTTGCTGAGGACGCCGGTGACAGACTCCTGTCTGCTCTGGATCGCTGTGATCACCGGCGTGACCAGCTGGTAGACGCGCAGGCCCAGGCTCGCCATGAAGAAAAAGTAAAACTCTTCCATCGCCCGCCGGTAGCCATGGGCCTTGGCGGCCGACTCGGGTGAGGCTGTGGGATCTTCCTCGATGGCGTGCAGCGTAGCCAGCACGGCAGCCCAGTTGGACAGGAGTGACGTCAGGCTCCGCTCGTTGCAGGTCCACCGGGTGCGGCAGAATGAGGTCAGTCCGGCGGCCGTGTCCTCTTGGTGCTGCTCGAACATGGCCAGGCGCTTCGGCGAGCTGCGAACGAACTCGATAAGTCCCGACGCCTCTCCGAGCGCGTTTCTGAGCGCAGGGGTCGCGGCTGTCAGGGTGGCCAAGTTGAGACGGTGTGCTGCGCAATGGATGAACAGCGCCTTCGGCTGCTTCTCCTTGATGCGGACTTGGACGCCGCTAATTCGCCCTGCCATGTTTGAAGCCCCATCGTAGCACTGACCCCTGAGTTTCTCAATGGGCAGGTTGAGGCGCTGGAGAGCGTCCAGGATCAGCCTCGCCAGCGTGTCGGCTGTGGTGCTGTCGGTGCTGTAAAAGCCGAGGAACACTTCCTGGACCTCACAGCCTGGATCCACGAACCTGGCACACAGCGACACCTGCTCTTGCCGGGACACGTCGGTCGACTCGTCGACGATGATGGCGAACGCCTCAGCAGCACCGACCTCCGTCGCAGTCTGTTTCAGTATGGTGTGCGCCATCAGCTCCAGTATCTCATTCTGGATTTGCGGACTGAGGTACATCTGCGTGTCCCTTCTCAGCCACTTCTCCAGAGCTGGGTTCTTCTTGGCCATCGTGGTCAGGAGCGCCTGCAGGTTGCTGGAGCCCTTATCTCGATTGCGAAGCGGAAGGCACTGGCGGGCGAGATACTCGATTGCGTCGAAGATAGCATCGAGCGCAGTTCGCGCCTCATCCACCGCCTTCGCATGCCCACTTAGTACCTGGACTTGGGTAGGGTTCTCACGTCCGCGTCCGATCAGGGCTTCCACAGCCCTTAGGTGAGACCGTGATCTCGCATGCTGGGAGAAGCCAGCAGGCACCTTTTTCCACGATTTGAACCCCCGCGAGATGAAGGCCAGATCGAGATGTGGCTCTCCTGACAGAAGCCCTATCCCATGCGCTGTGGTGCACTCGCGACAGGTGACGTACTTGCCATCGTGGTTGACCAGCCACGGGTAGGTCTTCTTCCACTTTGAGAACTGAAAGTTCTTCCCACGTTCAGGCGCGGGCTGACGCGGCTTGACAGGCTCGGACGTGGACGGAGCGCACGGGCTGTGGAAGAAGAGAGAAGGATTAGGATAAGGACGTGGTGGACGTGATAACGACAATAAAAAGCCATTCATGGGTGACCGTTTCAGCAACCGTTTCAAAACGATGACAGATGCACAAGAACGCTTAGTTTGCAATTTGCATGACACATGTGCGCGAGTAGGTACAGCTGGTATGGCAAGACTATCAATTTTCTTCTTGGTTCCAATCGGAAATCCGGAACTAAACGGGCAGAGCATGGTAAAGTTAGTGTGGTTGTGGTTTATAGTTTGTGTCGCGAAGCGGCCCAGAAATGTTTAATTTTGCAGGCATTTTGTGGCCCAATCTCAGACAAAGTTTAAGGACAGCAGAAGGGTCTCGGAACTGGCTGTCGGTGTCGCGAAAAAAAAGACACGTGCTTGTTCTGTTCGCGTCGCCAGCGGTGCGAGTGCGGAAATGGATATTTTCGCACAATCCGCACAAAATGTATCAGCACAATAGGATTGTCGATGCGGGACGCCTCAGAAAGCAGCACAGCTGGTTGGGTTTGCGCCGCGAAACGGCACAAATTGTTATGCATTCGTATGAAATTGTATGCACAGGAACTCGCAATTTAACTTTTAAGCCTGGGTGAGGTGCGGCGCCCTGTGAGGTGGCGCCCGGGGCGCCGCGCTGTGGGCACGGCGGGTCTGGCGGTGCAGCCTGCACAACAGGGGTTTGGATGAGCTGGCCATCTAATGGGTAGTAATGAAATAATAGTTCCGGATTTCCCGCGAGGGATGATTTCGCAGTGTTCGCAGCTTACCCTGGATCTTCGGTGACGGACTCCTGGACTGTTGATGGTGGTTCGACACCGACAGCCTCGGCACTTTGTGGATCGTCCTCTTGATTAGATGGATCGGGATCGGGATGTGACCTGAGGATGTGACAACTGGATTAATCAACGCTCGGTGCGATTCAGCTCATTCGTACGGGCGAATGATTTCTGATAATTACCTGCAGGCGCGTATCTAGGATTTTTCTTGGGGGAGGGCGGAATTTCTTGGAGGCGGGCGAAATCTCAAAAATGTTCTTCAATTAAAAAAAACTCATCGGATTTGGGCAGCTTGCGATGTAGGAGATGGTTTTATGATAAAACACGCTTAGGTTTCGAGAAAATAGCACTTTCATGTGATTTTTCTTTAAAAATCGGGAGTAGCGGGACGGCGGTCGCCAGCTTCGCCCCCCCCCCGCCACCATAGATACGCGCCTGATTACCTGTGCTGCTCATGCACTCTATATGAGTAAGAACGGGGGGACGGGTGTGCCATGTCCTCCACTTTTTGAAACGTTCCTATGCCCATGATGCACTCCATTACCCATGTCATTCTGTTTCAGGAAAATGGCAAAAACCGGTTAAATCCATACAATTTCGCAACCTTAACGCCCTTCTATGAGGACGAAAGCTTTTCAGGAAGGTGAAATTAATGTAGGGGAGAGCCCCTTATGTGCTTACCTTTTGCTGTTCGAAAACATGTCCAATATGGACCTTTGCACATTCTTCCTCTTTTGAGACATGTTTGACGTTTAGAAAGTATGGCAAACACATCTATGTAGATGAGTCTCAGTTACAAAAGCGTCGCAACAGAACGCTGACGCTGACCCTCGCACCTTAGCTTCAGCCACCCACAGATCCACATTCCACAACTCTTCTATTGTTGATGCGCGCCAAGACGCCAAGGTCACGTATTTCTTTTGGTAAATGCTGCACAGCTTTCACTTCACTTTCTAGAAAGTTAAATAATCGTTTTCATATTCACCTCCGGACGTGATCAAATTATTACTGCAAACCATTTGACTCAATATTTATGTTGTAATGCATGTAAAGCAATGCAATTGCCATTACGAAAAAAAATCACTCATTCATGGGCAGGACATACTACGGGTACAGATACGGAGGGGAAACTAGCCGGATTTCGCAACCACGCTGCCAAATTGCTGCCAATTCGCAGTAGCATGGATATTTTCCCTTCATAGCAAATGGCAGCGTGAAAGCCAACAGCATTGCCGTCCGGCACGGTATGTCACCAGGCACATTAAAGCTCCGATGTTGGTACAACGCCTGCCGTCATGGGGGGCACTTGGATCGAATGGGGGGGCATTTTTCAGGGATGGGGTGGCACCTGCCACCCCATATATATATAAAGTTACACCCATGGCCAGTGGGTCGGCTGAGGTTGCTGAGGCAGCCAGTGGGTCGGCTGAGGTCGCTGAGGTTGATGTAACGTCAGCCAGGACGTTAGACGATGAGCCGGTTGAGGAGACGTCAGCCAGTGGGTCGGCTGAAGTTGCAGTCAGCCAGTGGGTCGGCTGAGGTTGCTGAGGCAGCCAGTGGGTCGGCTGAGGTCGCTGAGGTTGCGACGTCGATTTTGTTGAGCGGGTCGATGTGACGTCAGCCGGTGAGTCGGTAGGTGCTGTGACGTCAGCCAGTGAGTCAGCTGTGACGCCAGCTGGTGTACCGGCTGATACCGTGACGTCAGACGGTGAGCCGGCAGATGCCGTGACGTCAGCCAGGACGTTAGACGGCGTGCTGGCGGATGATGCGGCGTCAGCAGTGAGTCGGTTGACACTGCGACGTCGACTTTGGTGAGCAGGCGGATGTGACGTCAGCCAGTGGGTCGGCTGACGCAGCGACGTTAGCCAGTGAGTCGGCTAGCGCCGCGTAGTCGACGTTGGTGAGCCGGCAGATTCCGTGACGTCAGCCAGGACGTCAGACGGCGTGCTGGAGGATGATGCGGTGTCAGCAGTGAGTCGGTTGACACTGCGACGTCGACTTTGGTGAGCAGGCGGATGTGACGTCAGCCAGTGGGTCGGCTGACGCAGCGACGTCAGCCAGTGAGTCGGCTAACGCCGCGTAGTCGACGTTGGTGAGCCGGCAGATGCCGTGACGTCAGCCAGGACGTCAGACGGCGTGCTGGAGGATGATGCGGTGTCAGCAGTGAGTCGGCTGACACCGCATGGGCGTCGATGTCCGGCAGTTGGCGAAGGCCGGCTGGGCGTGCGCAGATGCGGCGACGCAGCGGCGAGACGAACGTCGGTGGTCTCTCGGTGTCCGGGCGGCGCCATCAGCCTCCGGTGAGAGGGAGAGAGGCAGAAAGAGGGACAGGACCGGGTGGGGGCGTGCGGAAAGCGGAGAGCGTTGCGCGTTGGCTCCCTACATCACGTCGGGACGGCTTGGATCACGTCGGGACGGCTCGAATCACGTCGGGACGGCTTGAATCGCGTCTGGACGGCTGGAATCATGTCGGGACGGCTTGAATCACGTCGGGACGGCTTGAATCGCGTCGGGACGGCTGGAATCGCGTCGGGACGGCTTGAATCGCGTCGGGACGGCTTGAATCGCGTCGGGACGGCTTGAATCATGTCGAGACGGCTTGAATCACGTCGGGACGGCTTGAATCACGTCGGGACGGCTTGAATCGCGTCGGGACGGCTGGAATCATGTCGGGACGGCTTGAATCACGTCGGGACGGCTTGAATCGCGTCGGGGTCACCAATTGTGGAGTGTCGAACGTACACTCCACACTATCCTTGGCATGCTGCCACAAACTTGTGCGTGTAGAATACGGCTTGTATTTGCAGAGATGTGAGCGATTCCAAATCTCACCAATTGTGGAGTGTCGAACGTACACTCCACACTATCCATGGCATGTTGCCACAAACTGTGTGTGTGTGTGTGTTGTTGTGTTTGGCCAGCCTGCCACCTGTAGGTGATGTCGGCTGTTTCCTGTGGGTGAGTGGTAGAATGGTAGGAGGATTAGATACAGGGTGGATAGATTACTGGTAGAGTGATGTTCGAGTAGAGTCGGAGTCGGTTTGAAGAGTTGAGTTGATCTGGGAGCTTGAAGTGGTAGAGATGGCAGAGAAGAGACGTTTGAGAGCCGAAGATGGAGTAGTCGAAAGAAGCTTGTCAGTCCGGACGGTGCTATATTGGGGTATGGGGTGTAGTGGGTGGGTTGGGGTCGGGTCATCGCCTTATATTAACATTGCAAGAACACGTTTGGTTTTTTTGTAGTTATCTGTTTGTTTGTTTGTTTGTTTTCTTTTTTGTTTTTTTGTTTTTTTTCCTTTCCGCAGGGGTTCGGTCTTTTCCCCAGTCCTTTGTTTGTTGTTTTTTTTTGCTTTGTGTTTTTGTTGGTTTTTTGGTTGTTTTTTTCACAGTTGATCGATTAGGCGTGTCGTAGAAAGAAAGTGGAAAAGAAGTCCGTGTAATGTTGGATAGTCGTCGTTGAGAAGTGTAGTAATGTTTAGTGGAATGTTGCGTGTGCTGCAGTAGTCTGTGATGTGTTGCCTTTCGTTGTTGTATTTAGTGCAGTAGATGAGTATGTGTTTGATAGTGAGTGTTCGTTGACATGTTGTGCATTGTGGTCGTGGGCGTTGTAGTAAGAGGTAGGAGTGTGTAAGTGCTGTGTGTCCGGGTCGTAATCGTGTTAGAGTGCGTTCCTTGAGTCTGGTGCGTTGGTTGATAGTGTGCCAAGGTTTGTATATGGGGTGTATTTCATGAAGTTGCGTTAGTGCTGTGTCCCATGTTTGTTGTATGTGTTTGTTAAGTGCCTATTGTATTGTGGGGTAGTAGTCAGATTGTGAGAGTGGGCATGGGATGGTTTGTGGTAGTGTTGTGGCTATGTTTTCCTCCGTATCTGCGTGTTCATTGCCGTGTATGTTTGTGTGACTTGGTATCCATAGAAGAAGTGGTCTTTGTCGTGCGTTGAGTTTTTGGTGTATGTTGAGTATTTTCGGGATGAGGGGGTGTTTGTGTTTGGTGTATGGTGTGATGCTTTGTAATGCGGATTTGGCGTCAGTGGCTATGATGTTGTGTTCAATTTTGGTGTTATAAATGGTGGAGTAAGCCGAAAAGATTGCGTATAATTCTGCTGTGTAGGTTGATGCTGTGTCGTGCAGACGGGCACGAAGGATAACCCGCGGCGGTGCTGCATTGGGGTACAGCACCGCCGCTGTGCCAGTCTGCTGTGTATGTGATTTCGAGCCGTCGGTGTATATGATGTTGTAATTGGCATGTTGTGCTGTGAATTGGAAGAAGAGTTGGTGTATTTCTGCGTCGGTGTATGTGTGTTTTGGATGGTCTATGAGGAAGTGTGTTGTGGGTGTTTCGTGTTTCCACCAGGCTGTGGGTGTTGGTAGTGGTTTGGCTGTGGGTAGTGTAATGTGTAGTCTGTTTGTGTGTTCATGGATGCGGCATCCTATTTGGGCATATTGGGCAGTCGGCTATATAGTATCACATACAGACGTATTAGTATTGCGGCCGCGTAGACGTCACACTTTACAACAGCTGTTAGTTTTCCGTGCTCCTGCGCATGCGTCAACTCGTCGCTAGCTACGGCGAGGGGGCGGTGATTAATGTGACTCGTTGCGCGACGCCCCGACGGGGCGAATGTGGCGCGGCGTTTGGGCCATGACGGCAATGTGGCGCAGCGTTTGGGCCATGCCGGTAAACTGGCGCACTGCTTTGGCCATCACTCTTAGCTCGCCGGTGTGTCGCCGTTGCGGCCCGCTACACCTCTGCGCCACACGGCTAGGCGTAACCGCCCCCGAAGTTTGGGATGCGGGTTGGACAGTGTGCAAGAAAACTTTGACGCTATATACCACGATAGTTTCGATGGCTGGAGCAAAAGTGGTAGATATATTGGTGAAAGAAAGCGAAGCAATTTCAGTGCCAGAATCATGCGAATTAGCGTAATATAGTCCGATATATGTTTTTTTTCGGAAATCGCAACAGCTACCTGTACAGTTGACAGAGACAGTTTGGACCAACCTACCACAACCACATTCGGCCCGGTTGGATTCTGAATCCATTTTGCGCGCTGATTTCAGAACTGTTTTTGTGTTTGCTCTAGGGTCATTAGAAATCAAAATGCTTAACTTTTGAGCCTTCCTTTTGTCATATATGTAATCCGCCTTCTATGAAGTATTGTTTAATCCATGAGTTGAAAGCAAAAGTGAATCCTTTGACAGTCCGTGGAAGTGGCGGTGTCCAGTCAATGACGGGCAGTCTAACTGCTGACGACTGGCAGCACGATGAGACGCCCAAAGGGGAGCAAAGCTCCTCCTGCCAAGCTCAGATCTGGACCTGACAAGATATTCGGGATCAGGAGGCCCCTGCCCATCAACAAGCTGCCTCTGAATAAAGAGATAGGAAGTGCCCTGGCTTTCGAAGCTGAGCAGGAGAGGATGAAGAAAGGGAAGAAGGATATTGATTGCAAGGACGCCACTGAGAATGTCACTGAGAAGGTTGTAGAAGTCTACAAGACTGCCAACATCCCTACAATAAGCAAGAAGAAGGTGAAGGAAAAGATGCAGAAGATGTGGCAGATGAGGAAAGAGAGTCTGAATGATATAGCCAAGGGCCAGACTGGTATGGACAGGAAGAGAAGGAAGAAGAAGAATGGCAAAGTGAAGAGGAAGTTCAAAGATATAGAGGAGGAACTGTTTGATGTAGCTGATGATGACAACGTTCCTGAGATGGAGAAGGAGTTTCTGGTCGCCCAGAGGAAGCGTGGGAGGGAGGGCTGTATTGGTGGAATAGATATTATAGAGTCCGCCAGGCTGCAGAAAACTAAAGAGAAGGAAGAAAAAGCAGCCAAGAATAATGCTGAGAACAAAGAGAAGACAGAAAAGAGGAAGAGGAGAAGTGATGGTGATGTGAAAAGAATGATGTCTAAAGTGGCAGTGGAGAACAGTGAGAACGAGGATGACAATGAAGAAAAGGATGTGAATGACAATGAGTACAAATGCCAGGTGAATAAGAAAGAGAAAACAGAGAAAAAGAAAAAGCAAAAGGAAGCAGAGGCTAAACTCGGTGAAACAGCAGATAGGTTCAAGATATCCAGTGATGCAGTGGCTCATGTCACAAACACCATCAGAGTGGCAGACAACACTATAACTGCAGGGGATAAGAGTAAAGTGATCAATTCCAAGACAGTTGAGAGAGTAAGGAAGAAGTCTAGGGAGCAAAAGAAAGACAAATTTCGGGGGTTTGAGGCTAAAGGTCTGATGGTGGATGAAAGGATCAATGACAACAAAGTAGAGGTTGGTGTAGGAGAGAAGAACCATAAAAGGTTTGCCACTGTAAGGAATGAGGACTGTGCTGTCATCGGGTACCCCGGCGAGGAGTTCCTGGGTCACGTGGCCCCGGTGAGGGGGATGGGGGTGGACCTGGCCACCAGCCTGGTGGGATTTGTGGAGGAGCGGGGCATCAACATCGCCAGCCTGCAGGTGGTCTTCAGCGATGGTTGCAGCAAGATGGGCGGCTACAACCATGGGTTCATCGCTGAGTTCGAGAGGCTGGTGGGTCGCCCCCTCCTCCACATCCACTGCATCGTCCACAGCCTGGAGAAGGTGTTCAACCACCTGTTCATCCACTACGCCGGCTCCACCACCGGCCCGGCCTCCTGGAGTGGGGAGGAGGCCAAGAGGCCCCAGGGCAATGTGTGGGACCTGCAGGTGGAGGAGTTCGAGGCCATCACCAGCCCCACCCTCAGGGCCCTGCTGGACGTCATCCCCGCCCCCCCCCCCCGCCGTCATGAAGGAGTTCAACCATGATACCAGATATCTGTTGGAGATGGCCGGGGCAGTGGAGTCTGGACAGCTGCAGGAGAGGTGGGCCAGGGCACGGGCTGGTGCAATGACCAACGCCCGGTGGCAGAACACGGAGAGCAGGGAGCTGCGGGTGTACATGAGCACGGCCACCCCCAGCGAGGCACAGAGACGCATGACCTCCTTCATCATCCACGTCTACGTGCCCTCCTTCCTGGAGATCAGGCAGAGGAACCTGCTGCTGGAGGGTCCCCGCCACCTGCTCACCATCGTCACCTACTGCACCAAGGAGGAGGTGGACATGCTGAAGCCCTACCTCCAGTTCAACGCCTACTTCGCCCAACATGAGGTTGTGCTCGCCTCCCTGCTGGCCTCCAGGGAGAGGGAGGAGAGGGAGCAGGCCTTGTCCATCGTCAAGAAGCTGAGGAAGAAGGAGCAGAGGAGCAAGAGGAAGACTGTTAGGAAAGTGAGGAACCCCGAGATCAACCTGGCGGCCACCAAGTTGTCCGAGCTGGTGGACCTGCAGAAGGCGACCTCCTCTCCTCCCATCCTGTTCCAACACACAGACCAGGAACTGGAACAGTTCCTGGAGGAGCCCTACTCAGAGCCAAGACTGCCCTGCACCACCACTGCAGTGGAGAGGGGTGTGAAGATGACCACGTGAGGCACGTCTGTCAAGACAGCTTCATATTCGGATTCACATTCGGATTTAAGTTCGAACCCGGACCCCTACGATTTCCCTAAAACTTTCCACACATGCAGTACTAATAGTGCTTCCTACAGCGGTAGCAGTTACTTCTCATCACATTAAAAACTTTGTCCTCCAGAGGTAATCGAATTTCAAGGTCGTTAGCTCGGACCCCTACGATTTCGATGAAAAATTGCACACGGATAGCGCCAATGGTGCGTATCACAGTGGTAGCATTTATATTCTATCACATTGAGAAGTTTGACCTCCAGAGGCCAACAAATTCCAAGGTCATTCACCCGGACCCCTACGATTTCGGCGAAAACTTGTACATAAATAGTACAAATAGTGCTCATCACGGTGCTACCATTCATTTCCCATCACATTGAAAAGTTCGATCTCCAGAGGTCATCGAAGTTCGAAATCGTCGACCCGGACCCCTACGATTGGTGGCAGTTATTTTCCATCACATTGGAAACTTTGACCTCCAGAGGTCAAGGACGATGCTCTTTCAGCAAGGACGTTGACCCCGGACCCCTACGATTTGGACTAAGTTGGGGTATGTTATGCTCTTCCACGCGCTGATTACAATGGCGCAAACCGTTTTGCGTCACATTGACAAATAAGCCCTACAGAGCCAAATGTATCTCCACCATATTTACATTCGACCGCTCAGATTCAGATTCGCTAAACACCCGGACCCCTGCGATTCTCCTGAAACCTTGCATACATATAGTACTCGGCTCGGTGAGCACAGTAGTGGCAGTTATTTCCATACATTGGAAGCATTGACCTACAAGGTCAAGGACGATGGTCTTTCAGCAAGGACGTGGACCCCGGACCCCTACAATTTGGACTAAGTTGGGGTATGTTATGCTCTTCTACGCGCTGATTACAATGGCGAAAACCGTCTTGCGTCACATTGAAAAATAAGCCCTACAGAGTCAAATGTATCTCCACCATATTTACATTCGACCGCTCAGATTCAGATTCGCTAACATCCGGACCCCTGCGATTCTCCTGAAACTTTGCATACATATAGTACTCGGCTCGCTTATCACACTAGTGGCAGTTATTTCCCATCACATTGGAAACTTTGACCTACAGAGGTCAAGGACGATGGTCTTTCAGCAAGGACGTTGACCCCGGACCCCTACAATTTGGACTAAGTTGGGGTATGTTATGCTCTTCTACGCGATGATAACAATGGCGAAAACAGTTTTGCGTCACATTGAAATATAAGCACTACAAAGCCAAATGTATCTCCACCATATTTACATTCGACCACTCAGATTCAGATTCGCTAAACATTCGCTAAACGGACGATGGTCTTTCAGCAAGGACGTTGACCCCGGACCCCTACAATTTGGACTAAGTTGGGATATGTTATGCTATTCTACGCGCTGATTACAATGGCGAAAACCGCTTTGCGTCACATTGAAAAATATGCCCTACAGAGCCAAATGTATCTCCACCATATTTACATTCGACCACTCAGATTCAGATTCGCTGAACACCCGGACCCCTGCGATTCTCCTGAAACCTTGCATACATATAGTACTCGGCTCGCTTATCACAGTAGTGGCAGTTATTTCCCATCACATTGGAAACTTTGACCTACAGAGGTCAAGGACGATGGTCTTTCAGTAAGGACGTTGACCCCGGACCCCTACAATTTGGACTAAGTTTGGATATGTTATGCTCTTCTATGCGCTGATTACAATGGCGAAAAGCGCTTTGCGTCACATTGAAAAATAAGCCCTACAGAGCCAAATGTATCTCCACCATATTTACATTCGACCACTCAGATTCAGATTCGCTGAACACCCGGACCCCTGCGATTCTCTGGAAACCTTGCATAAATATAGTACTCGGCTCGCTGATCACAGTAGTGGCAGATATTTCCCATCACATTGATAACTTTGACCTGGTTAAGGATGATGGTCTTTCATCATGGACGTTGACTCAGACCCCTACGATTTGGACTAAGATGCGCTATTTCATGCTCTTCTACGCGCTGATTACAATGGCGAAAACCTTTCGTTAGGCGTCAGACGCAATGTTAATGCGGACACCGGGTGGATCTCCAGTAAAGAAAGAAAACAGGTAGGTTCCTGATGCCATTCAA
This sequence comes from Ashinkailepas kermadecensis, assembly GCA_034440615.1. Taxonomy (NCBI): domain Eukaryota; kingdom Metazoa; phylum Arthropoda; class Thecostraca; family Neolepadidae; genus Ashinkailepas; species Ashinkailepas kermadecensis. Next base: position 100,833 of record JAOTOM010002955.1, read on the forward strand.
GAACTCTGAAACATGTGCCCGCGACAAGCGCGCGGATGCTCACTAGTGTGTGCGCGAAGAATATAGTTACAACTTATGAGACTGTTTCCATAAAATATTGTTTAATACAACGAAGATTGGCTCTTAGATGCTCCTGAGTTTTAGACATTGCGCGTAAAGAAAATATACGACCTTCAATTTACCAAAGTAACGGTACGCGAACCTTAACCTGGACCTGGAGTCGCGAACGATATGCGATGTGTATGGCATGAGTTCCGCCACCTTTAGAGTTGAGGGCGACAGATTTTCACAGAAAAATCTGTCAAAAAAAAATCCACAGAAAAATAAGCCCTACAGAGCCAAATGGATCTCCACTATATTTGCATTCGACAACTGAGATTCAGATTCGCTAAACATCCGGACCCCTGCGATTATCCTGGAACCTTGCATACATATAGTACTCGACTCGCTGATCACAGTAGTGGCAGTTATTTCCCATCACATTGGAAACTTTGACCTCCTGAGGTCAAAGGACGATGCTCTTTTAGCAAGGACGTTGACCACGGACCCCTACGATTTGAACTAAGATGTGCTATTTCATGCTCTTCTATGCGCCGATTACAGTGGCGAAAGCCGTTTTGCGTCACATGAAAAACTTCGTGATGTAGAACCAAATATATGTCGGCTGTATTTGCATTAGACCAGTGAGAATCGGATTCGCACCGGGGACCCTATGCAATTTCAAGAGTTTATGGCAGAATTCATATAGTCCTCCAGTATCTCTTGCCAGTTGCGAGACCGCAAAGGACCGTGGAATTGCCCAATATAGGCAATGAAAACCTGGAACATGTGGAAGGCATCTGAAAGATGCGATAATTCCTCCGAATGCTGGCACTGTTCTAGGGGGCCTCTTTGTCCATCATGGGGTCTCATTTCCAATCCTGGGTCGTCCTCTTCCGAATTAGGTGGCTCCTGCCACGTTTCGGATCATCCTTTTTTATCTTGGTGGAACCTTATCCATTTTTGGGGCCTGCTTTTGCGTCTCCGAAACCCCATGTCGTATCCACTGGCTTTCTTTTCCGTCTTAGGACCTTCTCTCATTTTCTGGGGCCTCCCTTCCCGTATTGGTACCTCCTTTGCAATCCTGGGGGCCTCCTTTGCACTTTTGGGGCCTCCTTTGCAATCCTGGGGCCTCCTTTGCCATCCTGGGGGCCTCTTGTGCATCCTGGGGGACTCCTTTGCAATCCTGGGGTCTCTGTGCCAATTGTTGACACTCTCTTGATTTCTGGGGCCTCCTAGCCTCTCATAGGTGACTTCTTTGTCAAATTAGGGGCCTCCTAGCCTCTCATAGGTGACTTCTTTTTCAAATTAGGGGCCTCCTCTCAAGTCTTGGAGGCCTCATCGCCTGTGTTTGGAGCCTCATTATCCTCTTAGCAAGGCGCTTTTGCGTCATAGTCCCAAATCTTCTCTCCTAGGGTCCTCCTCTTCCAAAATATTGGCCTCATCTGGCTGGTCTCAGTGGACTTCTCTCATTCCTGCGGAGACCTTCTTACCCATCTGTGGGCTCCCTCTTGCGTCCGGAGAAATATCTTCTATCATTCATTATTTTCTATTGTAGGTGCCTCCTCTTCCATCTTGGGGCCTCGCTTTCCAAATTAAGAATATCCTGCCACCCATCGGAAGCCTCCTTGTGCAACCTGGGTGGCTTCTTGCTCGTCTCGGTGGCATCCTTTTCGTCCTTGGGGCCTCCTCCCAATCTCCAGGTCCTACGTATCTTATAGGGACCTGATTAGATTTCCCGGGGGCCTAGTTGCCAGTCTTGGGGCCTCCTTGACAGCATGATCTTCTGTCTCGTCGGCCTCCTTGCTCACCTTTTTCCTGTGTATTTCCGGATAGGGGTCTTCCCAAATTTCAAGGGGGCCGCCACCCAATCTTACGGCAGCAGGTGGGGGCGACTGCCCCCTTTGCCCCCCCTCCCAGTGGCGACGCCCCTGGGTTGTGATGTCACTATAGCATGACCTGGTATTGTACCTGAAAACATAAGTATGCCTGCTTGACTGATGACGATCTCACCGGTAAAGATACTTCTGATAACCGATGTATCGATGTAACAATGATTTAAATATGTTTTAAGGTCAAAATCTGTCAACAAATTTTAATTAATTGAATAATATCAAAATGACCCAGAATGACCTAGTTGAGGTCATGCGGTGGCAAAATCATATCTGGTACACCACCTGCACTTGTATTCATCTGGCAGTGTACATTGGTCCAATTATATCTCATTTGGTGTACTTTTTGGTAACGTGCTCACGTCCCCTGGCTGCGACTCTGGTGCGATGACGTATTTCCGCACACGGGAATTTGCGCACACGGGAATTTGCGCACACGGGAATTTGCGCAAGCAATTATTGATTTTCTTCTTTTCGTACCCGACATAAATACGTGCTAGCCATATTTGTTAGCGTTTTATTGCTTCACAATTTTCACTCGCTAATATGCACATTCAAAAAGCATCGTAAGTGCATTGCGAAGTGTTTATTCACATCACACTCACTCGCATGAGTGAAACATTGCCCTCCAATTATTTGCATGCAAGTTGCAACACATAGTTATTCATTTTTTTGTTGCGTTAGGGATGCTGTAGCAATGTTGGATCAAGTTAGGTTCCCGTCGGCTGGGTTCAGCTTGGTTAGACTGGTTACTCTTAGGAGTGTTGGGGTGTTGTAGGTTGCAGCAGGTTATGACGCGCTACCTTGAGTTTGATTTAGTTAGGATGGGTTCAATAAAGCTAGTTTGCATGAGGCTGGGTTGAACCTGGTTGAGTCGGGTCGGGTACCATTGGTTTGATGATGTTTATTGAAGCTCTAAGGAGCACCGAACACACGGTTACGTTGTGTGGTTCGGTTTGGTTGTTTTTGTTTATTTTTCTGTTCAGGCATTATAAGATCCGTATCTAATTTTTGTCGTATGACAAACACGCTCCAGAGGATATATAACATCAGCCTTGATTTAGCATGCTGATATAAAAGTGCCGTTTGACCACTTATTGGTGTTATTTCTGTTATTTTGTATCTTCAATTGTAGTCGAACGCTTATGATTTGTGTTTAGATCACATGTTGTTTCAGAATTCTTCTTCAGTTGGCATTAATTTAATTTGCAAGCAATTTTTAAGGAAAGTATGTGAATCATACTCATTTAATGTCATAAGCCGTGGCAGATTGGTCTGGAAAACTGGGTGAATTACCCCTGCAAAATGTGATCCAACGAGGACGTATCGGGAAACATGATTTGTGTAGTTGTATTCACATTGGTCTTCTTTTCAATCGTGCATGTGCATTTAAAATTTGAGATTTGACCACGTTTAGTCCCTTCAAGGCACACCGAAAATGCGGTCACGTTTCGAAAGTAATGGATCAGTGTTTTGCCGTAATATGTACGTTTCATAAACCACATTATTTTGCATTTTCGTGAACCTATGTCGGCTAATTTGATGTTGATATGTCACTACCAGGCTAATCATTTTTTCACATGTGAGATTGAGTATGCTGTCTTATTCCCAGAGAGTGGTCATCACCAAGCATAGCCACACGACCCCAAATATGAAGCGTGCGATTCTGCAGCGCTACGCGAACGATTCGGCGCCTGCTGAGGAGGTAATGCACTCTTTTAAAACATTTTGTTTGTTCCGACACTGTTGAGATAGTTGCATAGGATAGCAATATAACTATGCCCATCTCTCCTACAATCGCTGACGCTGAAACACGTGTTTTGAATAATTCATTGTCTCAGTCGTAGATACTAATGATGGGCGTATGATGTATAGCCATAACGCCAGTGACTGGTGGAGTAGTCAGCTGGAAGGGACCCTGGGCCGACGTGAAGGCCCCTGTGCCGACATGAAGGGCCCTGGACCGACGTGAAGGGCTCCTGTGCCGACGTGAAGGGCCCTGGGCCGACGTGAAGGGCCCCTAGGCCGACATGAAGGCCCCTGGAACAGTGACTTAGCCAATGGGGGGGGGGGGAGGTGGCATCCCTCCTGAGTCAGATAGGACTGGCTTGGGATTCTTCTGAGATTGAGAGCGGCCCCTAATGGATAAACAAGGTCCCCTGTGAGGCTAAAAAAATATTGGCTGGCGATTGAGGTGAGGAATACTGAGAGCCACCCACAGAGCTAGAATGTTCTTGAACCCACAAGAGCTGTCGATCACTAGGAAGGACCCTTGCAGCTTGAGAGGGCCCTGGGGGGCTAACAGAGTCCCCTGAGATCTAAGAAGAGTCCCTAAGGCTAACGGTGGTTGTTAGGAATAGCGAGGGTCAAAGTTAGAGCTAGAAAACCCATGAAGCTAGAAAAACTGTCAAGGACTGGGAAGGGCCCCTAGCAACTGGAGAGAACCCTTGACGATTGAAAGTGATCACTGAGAGCTAGAGAGGACTGGTCTGGGATGCCTAAGATGCTTGTTAGGGTCCCAATGAGAAGAACGGGTCCCCTGAGATCATTGCTAAGTTTCTCATTGTCTAGTTTCAAAAGCGCAAGTTTGTCAACACGGTTGGTCCCGTCTCCAGGGCTTTCCGTGAACATAACGTCAATATGTATTATATTATACATAATAGCCAAATATCGTTCCGAAGAGTCTGGTTCGAACAGTGGCTTTGGAATCCACCACACGGCTGTATCCTCTCTCTGGTGTGCTCGCCTCCTAGAGCATGCACATCAAAGTAACAGCTTCACACTGGAGTTTTTTAGAGCCAGCTCATCGAAATAGAAATCGTCGATGCATGGTATGCCTGCAACATGTGCATAGTCATGGTTATAGCCACGTCGCAGAGGCTCGAGGGGAGTGTGCGAATCAAAATTGGGAGACAAAATCAGCGTCTTTGGGACGTCATTTGAAATGTCATTTCTGAACGGGAAAATGTGAAAAAGGTGGGTCCATTCGCGTTCAATAATTCTGGAACAAAAGCCAATTTTTACCAACTCTAAGGCACATTTCCTCCCAGCCCCTCCCCAGTAGTTGCACCCATGTGCAAAGCTCAGAATCGGAACCGCTGCTAGCCGTCCCAGTTTCTGTGTTGGCTACAAAACAGTATATACGCTTAGCTCAAATAAACTGGTTCCCGGTCATGGTGAAGTACACAGGTCAAACATGTTCACTTCCGTGTATTGCCGTTCAGACTCGATCCAAGCAGCCCGTAGACATTTGTGTGATCTTTTGCAACACCGAACGCACACTCGATCTTCAATAGTTTTACTTATTCTCCTGTGCAGATTGAGAAAATGTCGTAAACAAAAGTTGTTTGTTGTGTGATGTTTGCTAATTGAGTCGTTCGTATGCTTTGTGAATGTTTATTGTAATAAATCTGATTTTCACTTATGCTTTAATTATAATTCGTCCGTTTTCACTTGACAGAACGAAGAAGTCTACGAGGATGGCCATTCCAAGCCGAGAGCCTATCCGAAGAAGTCAGTGGACTGGGCCAACGATAAGGTGCGAGCTCGACTCAGTGTGTATTCAAAGTATTCCGTGAATTCGTACGGCGCGGCATCTTATTGCATAAACCGCTAGCGGCGAGCCTACGCCAGGTGGCTGGTGGCAGACCACTGTGACAGACCACTGCCCTGTAGCAGACCACGGAGCATCTCCCTCGCTAACAGCAGATGAAGTGAGCCCACATCATAACAGCACGCGGAGTACACCGGGTATATGGTTACGATGGTGCTAGGCATGCACAATAGCAGGAAGCAGAGCGTTAGTTACCCAACGAACAATGGCAGAGCCGGACGCCGGTGATCTATGCGTACTACAGAGGTTTGCTACGCCGGCTCGGCGAGCGGAGATGCTGACACTACACTAACGGCCATCAGTCATCAGACATCAGACACCAGACATCAGTAGGCAGGACCGCTGCGCGTGCGTTTGGGGCTGTCTGTCGGCCGGTGGCGATGCCGTGCAGGCCGGCGGCGTGTCGGGTCGCCGGTGCAAACGCTAATCCAGGGGATCGTTGGCGGCGGCGGCTCGACTGACGGGCTGGAGTCGGGTTGCTCTCTGCCGGCTGTGTCAGCGGGGGGAACCAGGGAGGTGGTCCGACTGTGGCTGGCGGGCGCAGTAGAAGAGCGCCAACAGCAGGCGATGGCGATTTCGACGGGGGAGCCAGCCGTGGTGGGGCACCAGATAATTGCGGTCGGACATGGAGCTTTGCACGGTACCTTTTGCTAGAAACCGGAGGGTTGGGCGGATTTCATACACCTATCCATTACGCGTGCGAACCAGTTAGACACTAACACTAATTAACACTACGCCTATGGGCGTTGTATGAAACGAAACGGCTTAATACATCAAGATCCCCGCTTAGGTATTCGTATTATCACACTTGATATCATCCATGTTTATCATCACCTCGCTCGTGGCACGCAAAACAAGGCATTTTGCTGGTGCTGCCAATGTTATTGGACAACGGATGTTGATGGAGAGCTATTTGATGGATCATTGGGTCACCATGACCGAACTATCCCTCCCACCACCCTGACAGCAGAAGGGTGTCGGCACGAACGTATGACGTACGTTCCCTGAGTAAACTGCACGTATATGCGTATCATGACAGTAACGAATCCACGACACGCACAATATATGCCACTGCTTTTTTTCCTCCAGATCAGCTCGCGGTTTTTTAATCACTGTTTTATACCCGTGTTGTTTTCTTTCCAAAACTATCTCTTATGGATGTTTTGTTCTTTTCTATTTAGGCGGTTTCTTTTTCTCTCCATATCTTAGAGCATATGCCAGTGGAGGAAATGATGTCGAACATGTGCTCTTGGAGTGATGGATGTTTGTCATTGAGGAGTGTTTTGATGCTGAAGTTGAGATGGTTTGTGTTGCGGTATGTGATAGGTGGTTGTCGTTGGATGTACTTATGACAGTAGATGCGGGTGTGGTGTACTGTGAGTGTTATGTTGCAAGTTGTGCAGTGGGGTCGTGGTTGCTTTGCCAGAAGGTAAAAGTGAGTTAATGTTGTGTGTCCTGTGCGTAATCGTGTCAGGATTTATGGGTGGTGTCGTGTGCGTTAGTTGATCTCGTCACAGTGTTCGTAGTTTTGGTGGATGGTGTGAAATACTGTTTGTGTTTCATACCATGTTGGTTGTAGTTGTGAGTTGATTGTTTGTTGTATGGGAGGGAAGTAGTCCGATTGTGATGTGATGCAATGCGCTCTTTGTTAGTGTAGTTGCTTTGTTGGCTTGGGTGTCTGCGTGTTCATTGCAAGCGATGTTTGCACGACTTGGTACATACCCAGAGTAATAACGGCTATTGATGTGCCGGAGTGGTAGTAGATGTTGAAAATTTGTGAGATGGTTTCGCGTTTTTGTTGTGTGAATCGTATGGCAAACTATGTCCGTGATGTCACCAACGCATTCCTGTCCGCATTGAAATATGCATCCGTTTACCCTCCGAATTCGACCACACTTGGACGTCAGTATTCACGAGGAGGAAACACACAGAAATAATCGGTTGATCAACCCATTATTTCCGCACGTAACAATTTACTCGGTAAAGGGGAGGACGGAACAAAAAAATGGTCACTACGTACCCTATGCATTCACCAGACCAGCGTACACCTTGCCATTGTGTTTGTGGCGGCGGGACGAATGGTGCGCTGGAGCGCTGCGCCTCCCCCTTGCTCGAGCAAGTGGTGCGAGCAGGGGGGGGGAGCTCATGCCTCGCGCACAAGAAAAAAAATCATATTCCACGATGCATTCGGCCACTAAGATTCAGATTCGTTAAACACCCGCACTCCTGCGATTCGCCTGAAACCTTGCACACAGATAGCATTCGGTTCGCTGATCACTGTGGTGGCAGTCACTTCCAATCAATTTTAAGGCTGAGCTCCAGAGGTCAACGAAGATGGTCTTGGAGCAAGGCCGTCGACTTCTCCCTACGATTTAGACTAAAGCATGCTAATATATAGTCGTATGTCGCCAGGACATATTCACGACGAATTGTCTCAGGTTAGTGATCTGAGCCGTATCAGTGGCCTGATCTGACCTGACAACACACTTTACACCAATACTTCTGGAATGAATGCGCGCAGGTCTGTGCAGTTTCATTGCATTGCATTGGGCCATTTTTGTAATACGATGCAGAAAGAAACAGGATCTTGCCTACCTGCCTACGTGCGGGACGAAATGATTCGCATATGGTTACCTAGAAACTACTGTAATTGGAATACTGCATGATCTGAAAACAAAATTGTATCTAAGAAAATGCAATGAATGTCCCATATGATACCAACATCTTCAGCGCTTTCACGCCAGCCGTTTTTCATTTATACTCGAAACAACAATGGTGAAATGGTAACAACAGTCGTTTTCCCGTCCTGCGCGGACTAATACTCACAGTAAAACACTATGTGTTCCGTAACCAGCAAAGACAGTAATATTTTTTTGTATAATTATGGCAACCGCAGGGTAGTGGGATGCGTGGAAATTGCTCCCATAAGTTTGCTTTATTCCCATTTCTCCATTGTAAGATAGCAAGCGTCGCCAGTATTTGATCCCTGCTCTAACGATAGATCGTATCGCTGAGACCGCCGTGGTGGCACTCTGCCATTTGTAGCAGGACAGCTCACATGAAGTGGTTTGCCTTCTTCCAGCCCTGCGCATTGATAATTGATATTGCATGAATGAGATGTTTGCCCAAGCCCCGAAGCCCCAAAAACATTGCCTACCTTCCGAAATTACAGCCCCCCCCCCCCTGTCAAGGGACGTTCCGCAGCGCCTGCCTGTGTACCCTGCCGTTTCAAAAATATTCACCCGACAACCAAAGTTTTACACACACATCCATCCACTGTATATGGCTTGCACCGCCATTGACAATATTGCCGATATTAAGACATTACTAACTTCAAATAGCGACTCGGAACCCGGCATCCGAGAAAGGATGAGAAAACAGCCTAGCACACACCGCACCTATGTGTTCCCTGCCATTCCTAGAATATCCACCTGACGACAAAAATGTTTACACACACACCCACCCACTGCATTTGGCTTGCGCTACCTTTCATAACAGCATCGATATTAAGACGTTATTCATTTCCAATAGCGACTTGAATCACGTCATCGCCCCATAGACTAAGGGAATAGACCAATATGCACCGTACCATTTTGTAAACTACCGTTTCCTGAATTATCATATATTAGGAAAAGTTTTACACAGCCAGCCATCCATTGCATATGGATAGCAGCACCTTCGACAATATCACCAACGGCATTCCAGTTGCCAATTGAGGTTACTAACGTGTCAAAATCGGTGACATCGTCAAAGGTGGCGCAAGCCCCACACAGTAGACAGCTGTCTGTTGAATAATGTGCGTTGCCAGGTGAAAAAATCCCGAAACGGCAAGGTAGGACAGGCTGGTCTGTCGAATGCATAGGGTACACAGTGGTTAGTTTTTTTTCTGATCCGTCTTCGCCTCTGGCGAGCAAACGGATGCGTATTGGAAAACAATCGTTCAGCATATGTCCGATCCCTCGTCAGAAATGCTAATTGCTAACTATTCAAGTCTGGCTGAATTAGGAGGTACACGAATGTGTATCTGAATGCCGATACAAAAACGTTGGTGACATGACGGAGGTCTCTGCTTCGGCTGCGGAACGATAATTCAAGATATCACCAAACATTTTGCTCAAGAGGATTTCGTGACAGCATATATCATTCGAGATACTTTTCAGTACTCCGCACAAAAGCACCGCGCCCACCAATGGCGTACTCTTTTTCCGCAGCGAAGCAAGTGAGAGCCGTTTGTGCTTTCCATATTGGTATATTTGATAATTTTACTTTAGCTAAGCAATTAATTGTGTGCTCGAGCAATCATGTCGATTCAAGTCACTAACGTGGCTTTTCTGGGACATTTGCAGGCGATGACATCGGCCATCACATTCACCATGGTCCAACCTGATCTGGCCGGTATTCGTCAAACTCATGGCTGGACGTTCTGGAAGAGTGTGACAAGAAGACTTATAGGCTGCAAGAACCAGCGACGGAGGAAGTCAGCTCTTCGCCGAGCTAAATCACTGTGGTCGCTGTACCGAAGAAATTCAAAATTCCGAGCCTGGGTACTCAATCTCACTGGCAACATCACGACACCCAGGACGCCGACACCAGACATCATGCACACATCCAGAACACTGACACCGGAAAGCATACACGCACACAGGACACTAGGAAGCATCCAAGCACCAAAGACCCAAGAAAGTATCCACAAACCCATGGCAACAAAAAACATTCAAGCAGCTGGGGCACCAGAAGGCATGTACGCACCCAGGACACCAGAAACCATCCACACGCCCAGAACGCCAGAAACCATGCACCCGCCCAGGACATCAGAAACCATCTACCTGCCCAGGACACCAGAAACCATCCACCCGCCCAGAACACCAGACAGCATACACAAACCGAGGATGCCGACACCGGACAGCAACTGCTCACCCGGGACACCAATGCCCAGTCCACGTATGGATTTCGACTACCGTAAATCAAACCATTCACAGTCAATCAAAATGACTATTTCCAGACGCACCTGGAACGAAATGTACGACGGAGAAATGAGAGAGGGATGGACAAAAGTCATGAACACAAAACTTACGGAGGTACTTAATCCTGCATGCATCCTTGTTTTCAAAACTCGAAGGGTCAAACAACAAGAATCGCGCAAGCGCACTGGATCGTTCTTCACGGCTAGTGCGCGCTGTAAAATCCCTGGCTGCCACACATATCGACTGGCCATGGAACAACATCCCCAAATCACAGCGTCCAAACTGCTTGATATCACAGTCATAAAGTACGGATCACCACGGCACGGCGACTTCTTTTCTCACCGCCGACTGACCGGAAAAGACCGAAATTATGCTGCAGATATGGTAAACGTGCATGGTGTATATCAAGCACGTGGCATGCTGCTGGACGAGGCCCCAGAAAATGAACTCAGGGCTGGCAACCAAACGAAGGCACCACCTGCTCAAGTGCTGCGCCAGGCGGCATACGAGCGGCGGCAAAGCGGCAGGTATTCCCTAGACTGGTGTGAAGATATTGCAACTACCATGAAGGTATCCCAAGACGAAGATATTGTCAGCAAAAAACTGCCAGGGGGAGTTCACTTGGTAGGGAAGAACCCCCTGTCGGTGCACATGTACAGGGAACACTTCTTCAAAAAATTTGCAAAACAGCCATCTGTGATCCATGTAGACGCCACAGGTGCAGTAACAAGGCAGGTGGGGGATAAACGACCTCTTCTCTACGTCATCCTAGCTAAAGCGGACGAGAGCACCAGCTATCCTCTGGGGCAAATGCTGTCAGAGAGCCATAGTGCTCCCTCAATCGGCCACTTTTTTAGCCAGATGGCCCGAGACTACAAAGTGGTAACCGGGGCACAGTTCAAACCAAAGCGAATTGTTACCGATTATTCATGGGCGATCATACACGCAGCTGCCGAGGGAATAATGAAAACTAACCTCCTCGCGTACCTAGACGAGTGCTGGCAGAGTATCCATGGAGAATGTCAAACGCCTGAAACACTTCTCAGCTTGTGCTGTGCACATGTGAGTCAACAGCTGTCCAGAGAGCTGAAAAATATGAAACTCGCTAAAGAAGCAAGGCAAAGTTACATGTGGCTGTTCACAAAGGCCCAGCAGACGACATCTCTTGAGGCCCTCGACCGACTGCTTCGGATAATCTGTAGACTTGCCTTGTCGACCAAGGAGATAACCAACCTCGATATGAGCTACCCAGCTAGCAATGAGGACTCGTCAGATGATAGTGCGCGAGGCGAGCCTCATCGTACACGCTTCAGGGTGAAGTCAACGTATCGCACGAAAACGAGGTTTGGAAGACACTTTGATCGCGTTCGGGCGGAAGTCGAATCCGAGTTGAACCAAGATGGTAAGCAGGGAGAGAAAATCACAAATCCATTTTATTGTCCGCGTATGTTGAGGTATATGCTAGGAACTATCATGCCTCTCGCCCCACTGTGGGCACAGCTTCTGACCAAGAAGACAACTTCTAATGCCTGTGTTGAGAGCTTCATGCGAGTTCTGAAAAAAAGAGATGCTGCGAGGTCGGCGTCGGATGCATCCGGGTGACTTTGTTCGAGTTGTTCTAAAAGATACCTCGCGTAGAATCAAACAAGACTCTATGCCGTGCCGTCCGATGGCCAGCAAAAGGCAGCGGAAAAGAAGAAGACCTTCCATATCATCAAATATAATACTGGATGAGGAAGAATGGACTAAAAGAGGCCAACCCGCGACCAAAAAACGAACCTACCTGAGCATGAAAACCCCACCAACCAGCATGCAAGATCTTCTATCGGTCAAGAGTCCGCAGCATGATTCCGATGCTGTACCTTCATCCGAGTTCACCATTCATACTACTTATTTTCCACACAAATCCCACCATGCTGAGGAACACGTCGAATGTGAAACAGAAGGAGCGTCAATGACGAATGAACAAGAACAGGAGGCAAGTATCCCAGAGACGCAACTTGATGAGCATGTAATAGATCTATCACAGGCAGAAAATATATCAGATGAGCAAACAACAGCTCCACCCAATACGCATCTGGGATTCGTGTCACATAGTGACATGGCATCTCTGTCCGGCACAAACTGGCTAAATGATAATATTTTGGCAGCTTTCATGGGAACAGAAGTTGAAAGAACGGGAGCATCAGTGGCGGTATTTGCTGCACAGTTCCTACAAGTGCTGAAGGCTTGCGACATCAGTACTGCCATGCGTGACGCTGCAGCGCGGTACACCGAGCTACAACGTCCAGTCTGGATCTTGCCCGTAAACTCTTTCGGGAATATGCACTGGTCCCTGGTGGTTGTGGACTTCACAGCACAGATCATCGGCTGCTTCGACTCCTTGGGATATTCCATCACCAAGGCTGAAATGACACTTCTGCAAAAATTCATCGTTCTGGCAAGGCCGAGAGCCTCCCTGCAGTGGCACCGATGGCGATACGCTTGCCCTGACGATGTGGACAGGCAGCAAGACGGGAGCAGTTGCGGAGTGCACTTCTGCCTGTATGTGCACATCATGCTCACGGGAATTCGACGAAGTATGAGCCTCGGTCGTCAAGAAGTAGCGGCAACACGCGCCTACATTAGGAACCAAATTCTAACGTCAAAGAAGTGTTCCAATGCGTTTGTAGGAACATTATCCAAGGGACAGGATATCAAAATGTTTGTTGTCGCTCCTGCAAAAATGGAGCACCACCTAGACTGGCAAGGGCTTCTCATAAAAATGGGATCAAGTGCTCTGAATGAATGACGAACCAAATATCATACGAAACCGACCGTTCGGAGGGCTGTTGCACATCAGCATGGTACTGCTGCACCTACCCGACTTCTGCAACTACTTGGCGTGGATTCCGCATGCCGCAGCTGGGCACAGTGCAGTGCAACACGAACTTTAGTCACCCGATGTCTTGCCAGAACTCATGACAGTTTCTTGCAGGCCGATAGGTGGCTCGGCGAAAGCCGGCGACGGGCAGGACTGGCGACTTAAGTGTGTTCTGTGTTTGTTGGATAACATCAGTATTTGTGTTTGGTTTGGCCGGAAGAATACGTTTTGGTTATATGGGCTCGCTACTGAACAGGGTCCATGCTGCACCTGCCTAGGCCCTCACTATGTTCATATGTTCCGCGTTCAGTAGTCTAATGGCTAGTTTGTTTATGTTGGACATAAATTGAAGTGATGTGACTGAACGTCTGTGCTTGTATTCAAGTTTATCGTGTTAGGGTTGTGTGAACATCACCTCGGAACTGTGTACTTGGCGCATTTCCTCGCGTTAAGGGTACTCTGGCCAATGGCCAGTGGCATCGTGTGCGCCCGATGACTCCCACCCACTGGGACACTCCCGGCCACGCCTCGTGAAAGTGGTCGTCCGCTGCCGAGCCAAGCAACGTATCCTGGCCAGCAGCGAGCAAAACTCGCACAAGATGTCCCGCTCCCACTCCCGCAAGATGCGTCACCCCGCTATAAATCTCCACCTGCAGCAGCTGGACCAGCACGTGCTGCTACATGTAGCCTGGTACGGTGAATAGGATACCCTGAGGACTGAAAATGTCGCTCGAGTGAAGGTGAGAGTAGTACTTGCTTGAAAGGGATTCAGTGTCGACCAGTGAGCGTGTTTGCCGTCTTGATCACATGGATCATGTCTGACTTCGATATCAAACGGCTCATAACGCTTTTGATAGCAAATCATTTTCCAACGGTACGTCTTTAGCATAGCGTCGTGCTGCGGTAGATTCTCATTGTCAGGATGGCAATTGCAATGGAAAGGGTTTTTAAGTGTGATACGAGCGGGGCCAGAGGCCGAGGAAATTGTCTTCAACCACTGGAACTTTAGTTCGCGTTTAGAGCATCATACATTTTTACCGACAATACCTAGCTTCTGAAAAATCATAGCATGCGGCGTTAACCTCTAAAGGTCAAAGTTTAATGGGATGGAAAATTACGGCCGCCATTGTGATCAACGCGCCAAGTACTTTCTATGTGCGATGGTACACTCGAACTGCGGGAATCCAGGTGTTTGACGAATCTGAACCACAGTGGTCGAATGTAAATATGGTGATATACATTTGGCTCTCTAGGGCATATTTTTTTAATGTAACGCAAACCGGTTTTCGTCATCACAATAAGCGCTTAGACCAGCATAAAATACCACATCTTAGTCCAAATTGTAGGGGTCCGGGGTCAACGTCCTTGCTGAAAGACCATCATCCTTGACCTCTGTAGGTCAAAGTTTCCAATGTGATGGAAAATAACTGCCACTACTGTGATAAGCGAGCCGAGTACTATATGTATGCAAGGTTTCAGGAGAATCGCAGGGGTCCGGGTATTAGCGAATCTGAATCTGAGTGGTCGAATGTAAATATGGTGGAGATACATTTGGCTCTGTAGGGCTTATATTTCAATGTGACGCAAAACGGTTTTCGCCATTGTAATCAGCGCGTAGAAGAGCATAACAATACCCCAACTTAGTCCAAATTGTAGGGGTCCGGGGTCAACGTCCTTGCTGAAAGACCATCGTCCTTGACCTCTGTAGGTCAAAGTTTCCAATGTGATGGGAAATAACTGCCACTACTGTGATCATCGAGCCGAGTACTATATGTATGCAAGGTTTCAGGAGAATCGCAGGGGTCCGGGTGTTTAGCGAATCTGAATCTGAGCGGTCGAATGTAAATATGGTTGAGATACATTCGGCTCTGTAGGGCTTATGTTTCAATGTGACGCAAAACGGTTTTCGCCATTGTAATCAGCGCGTAGAAGAGCATAACATACCCCATCTTAGTCCAAATTGTAGGGGTCCGGGGTCAACGTCCTTGCTGAAAGACCATCGTCCTTGGCCTCTGTAGGTTAAAGTTTCCAATGTGATGGGAAATGACCGCCACTACTGTGATAAGCGAGCCGAGTACTATATGTATGCAAGGTTCCAGGAGAATCGCAGGGGTCCATGTCTCCATATCTCCATGTATATATGGTGGAGATACATTTGGATCCGTAGGGCTCATTTTTCAATGTGACGCAAAAAAGGTTTCCCTAATGTAATCACCGCGAAAAAAAGAAAAAAAAACCCCAAAAAACCCCAAAATATAGGGGGGGGGGGAAAAAAACAACCCCCCTCAAAAAAAAAAAACCCCCCCCCCCCCCTAAAAAAAAAAAAAAAAAAAAAAAAAAAAAAAAAAACAAAAAAAAAAAAAAAAAAAAACAAAAAAAAAAAATATTAGGTTTCAGGAGCATAGCAGGGGTCCGGGTATTAGCGAATCTGTATCTGGGTGGTCGAATGTAAATATGGTGGAGATACATTTGGCTCTGTAGGGCTTATATTTCAATGTGACGCAAAACGGTTTTCGCCATTGTAATCAGCGCGTAGAAGAGCATAACATACCCCAACTTAGTCCAAATTGTAGGGGTCCGGGGTCAACGTCCTTGCTGAAAGACCATCGTCCTTGACCTCTGTAGGTCAAAGTTTCCAATGTGATGGGAAATAACTGCCACTACTGTGATAAGCGAGCCGAGTACTATATGTATGCAAGGTTTCAGGAGCATCGCAGGGGTCCGGGTAATAGCGAATCTGAACCTGAGTGGTCGAATGTAAATATGGTGGAGATACATTTGGCTCTGTAGGGCTTATATTTCAATGTGACGCAAGACGGTTTTCGCCATTGTAATCAGTGCGTAGAAGAGCATAACATACCCCAACTTAGTCCAAATTGTAGGGGTCCGGGGTCAACGTCCTTGCTGAAAGACCATCGTCCTTGGCCTCTGTAGGTTAAAGTTTCCAATGTGATGGTAAATGACTGCCACTACTGTGATAAGCGAGCCGAGTACTATATGTATGCAAGGTTTCAGGAGCATCGCAGGGGTCCGGGTATTAGCGAATCTGAATCTGAGTGGTCGAATGTAAATATGGTGGAGATACATTTGGCTCTGTAGGGCTTATATTTCAATGTGACGCAAAACGGTTTTCGCCATTGTAATCAGCGCGTAGAACAGCATACCATATCCCAACTTAGTCCAAATTGTAGGGGTCCGGGGTCAACGTCCTTGCTGAAAGACCATCGTCCTTGACCTCTGTAGGTCAAAGTTTCCAATGTGATGGGAAATAACTGCCACTACTGTGATCATCGAGCCGAGTACTATATGTATGCAAGGTTTCAGGAGAATCGCAGGGGTCCGGGTGTTTAGCGAATCTGAATCTGAGCGGTCGAATGTAAATATGGTTGAGATACATTTGGCTCTGTAGGGCTTATTTTTCAATGTGACGCAAAACGGTTTTCGCCATTGTAATCAGCGCGTAGAAGAGCATCACATACCCCAACTTAGTCCAATTTGTAGGGGTCCGGGGTCCACATCCTTGCTGAAAGACCATCGTCCTTGGCCTCTGTAGGTTAAAGTTTCCAATGTGATGGGAAATGACCGCCACTACTGTGATAAGCGAGCCGAGTACTATATGTATGCAAGGTTCCAGGAGAATCGCAGGGGTCCATGTCTCCATATCTCCATGTATATATGGTGGAGATACATTTGGATCTGTAGGGCTTATTTTTCAATGTGACGCAAAACAGTTTTCGCTAATGTAATCAGCGCGTAGAAGAGCATAACGTACCCCAACTTAGTCCAAATTGTAGGGGTCCGGGGTCAACGGACGACTTCCTTGCTGAAAGACCATCGTCCTTGACCTCTGTAGGTTAAAGTTTCCAATGTGATGGGAAATGATGGCCACTACTGTGATAAGCGAGCCGAGTACTATATGTATGCAAGGTTCCAGGAGCATCGCAGGGGTCCGGGTAATAGCGAATCGGAATCTGAGTGGTCGAATGTAAATATGGTGGAGATACATTTGGCTCTGCAGGGCTTATTTTTCAATGTGACGCAAAACGGTTTTCGCCATTGTAATCAACGCGTAGAAGAGCATCACATACCCCAACTTAGTCCAAATTGTAGGGGTCCGGGGTCAACGTCCTTGCTGAAAGACCATCGTCCTTGATCTCTGTAGGTTAAAGTTTCCAATGTGATGGTAAATGACTGCCACTACTGTGATAAGCGAGCCGAGTGCTATATGTATGCAAGGTTCCAGGAGAATCGCAGGGATTGGGGTGTTTAGGAATCTGAATCTGAGTGGTCGAATGTAAATATGGTGGACATACAGTTAGCTCTGTAGGGCTTATTTTTCAATGTGACGCAAAACGGCTTTCGCCATTGTAATCAGCGCGTAGAAGAGCATAACATATCCCATCTTAGTCCAAATCGTAGGCGTCCGGGTTCAACGTCCTTGCTGAAAGAGCATCGTCCTTGACCTCTGGAGGTCAAAGTTTCCAATGTGATGGAAAATAACTGCCACCACCGTGTTCAGCATGCTGAGTGCTATCTGTGTGCAAGTTTTTAGAGGGATCGTAGGGGTCCGGGTCGACGATTTCGAACTTCGATGACCTCTGGAGGTCGAACTTTGCAATGTGATGGAAAATGAATGGTAGCACTGTGATGAGCACTATTTGTTCAATCTATGTACAAGTTTTAGCCGAAATCGTAGGGGTCCGGGGAATGACCTTGGAATTCGTTGGCCCCTGGAGGTCAAACTTCTCAATGTGATGGAATTTAAATGCTGTCACTGTGTTACGCACCATTGGTGCTATCTGTGTGCAATTGTTCATCGAAATCGTAGGGGTCCGAGCTGACGACCTTGAAATTCGATGACCTCTGGAGGACAAAGCGTTTAATGCGATGGGAAGTAACTGCTACCGCTGTAATAAGCACTATTAGTACTGCACGTGTGCAAAGTTTTGGCGAAATCATAGGGGTCCGGGTTCGAATCTAAATCCGAATGTGAATCCGAATATGAAGCTGTCTTGACAGACGTCACGGAGGCGGCCACCATGGCCAGCAACACATCCTCGAAAAGGTTTCGTAGGTATATTTACTAAGAGGGGAAGTGAGTTTAGTAGGAATGTTTACTAAACTTCCGGAACTTTAGTAGGTATAATTACTAAACTTGCCTACGGAGATACATACAGTGTGACCGGAAATGAGGACGTGAAAGAGGTGGGTGTTATCCTCTCTCTCTTAGTATTTTCATAGTCGTGGCCGCCGTGGCTTTTCTTGCATAAGTAAATACGGCCGGCCGCGGGTACTCGCTGTCACGTTTCTTAATCCGCAGTTTTGTGGTTGTTCCAGTCGGATTCGGTAGATGCAGGTGAGTAGGTTGGTGTAGTCTCGCAGTTGTTCTCAGTTTGTGCTTTTTTAGGTACCTACCTACCTATATAGGTAAATGTACCAATGTGAAACCAGATATCAAAGAACGCACCAACTTCGTACCTAGGAAGGTAGGTACCTAGGCACCTGGTTAGGTTCCTAGGCACCCGGGTAGGTTTCTAGGTAGCCGGGTTGGTTCCTAGGCACCCGGGTAGGTTCCTAGGCACCCGGGTAGGTTCCTAGGCACCCGGGTAGGTTCCTAGCCATCCGGGTAGGTTCCTAGGCACCCGGGTATGTTCCTAGGTAGCCGGGTAGATTCCTAGGCACCCAGGTAGGTTCCTAGGCACCCAGGTAGGTCCCTAGGCACCCGAGTAGATCCTTAGGCACTATGGTATGTCCATAGGCACCTGGTGTAGGTACCTAGGCACATGGGTGGGTATCTAGGCACACAGGTAGGTGCCGAGGCACCCAGGTAGGTACCTAGGCACCAGGTAGGTGCCTAGGCACCCAGGTAGGTACCTAGGCACCCAGGTAGGTACCTAGGCACCCAGGTAGGTACATAGGTACCTAGGCACCCATGTAGGTACCTAGGCACCCAGGTAGGTACATAGGCACCCAGGTAGGTACCTAGGCACCCGGGTAGCTACCTAGGCATCCAGGTAGGTACATAGGCACCTGGGTAGGTACCTAGGCAACTGGGTACATACCTAGGCACACAGGTATGTACATAGGCACCCAGGTAGGTGCCTAGGCACCCATGTATGTACCTAGGCACCCAGGTACATACCTGGGCACCCAGGTACGTACCTAGGCACCTGGGTAGGTATCTAGGCACCCAGGTACCTGGTACCTGGGTACCTAGATACCTACCTATCTAGGCACCTAGGTACCTGGGCACATGTGAATTTGTTTTATAGGGTGTTTTTGCTTGTTTTTTATTTATCTTTGGATTACCATGTTTATGAATGTGATGATGATAGGATTTATTTTATGTGTGAATTAAACAAAATTGTAACACTTCCCAATTTAAAAAATGTAAACCAGCCTAACCTAGCCAAACCTGACACATTTGTTTGCTTTATGGAGGAAATGTGTGTCAAAACTTTTCTTCCTACCACCTTATAGCACAATAATAACTGAAAGTTTACCAAAAATAATGAAAAAAAACTCTAATTTTGGCCACAGTAGCTCGGTTGGTGGAGTATCAGACTTTCGATCCCAAGATTGTTGGTTCAAATCTTGCCACCCGCAGCATTACTGAATCCATAGGCAACCAATCAGTGAGAGGCTGGAGACGCTATATGACCTAGTGGTTGAATGTGTTGTCAAAGAATCCAGGGTTCTTTAAAAAAGGATTTTTTTATTTCAAACAGCTTGGGTTAAGCAAGGCTGAGTTAGTTTTTTTCATGTTGAGAATTACCAGAACATAACTTGCTTGGTATTTTAATTTTTTTAAATTTTATTTCTTGTTCTCCAAAGTTTTGCTAGTTTGTTCTAAGTTAGGTTATGTTCCATTTGTGTTTTATTTGTTTAACATTTCTTTTTATGCTATGTTACCTAACTCAACACTGCCTTTTTGGATTATTTTGCTAGCAAACTGAAAAGTAAGCATTCGCACAGAAAATAATTGGTCCCACCATTTTAGCCACATTCATAAACATGGTATACCAAATAAAAATTCCCAAAACTAAAAAATGATGCCTTATACTGCAAATTTACCTAGGCACCTAGGTAAGTAAGCCTAAGTTGAAGTGTGCCTACCTACTGTAGCATGCAGACTTGTGCTCTACCCAATTTCTTTTAGTCGACTCACATGTGACTCATAGATCTTGATACCTGATTCAACTCATGATTCAGAGCAGGTCAAAATTATTTGATTGGCTCAATTCAGACTCAGAGCCCACAAAGTATGACTTGGCTTGCAACTCAAACAGACTGACATATATTTGTATCAATTCAGATCAGACTCAGGAGCCATATGATTGTGTGCACTATATATATATATATATATATATATATATATATATATATATGTGTATGTGTACACATACGCATACATTATACATGTATGCATATATAAATATATATAGATGTATAGATGCATACATGTATATATATGCGTATATTTTTTTTGTGATGCCGTACAACAAGCAACGTCGAATGACATCCATGTTCTATAAATTTAAGTCATAGGGAAGAAAGGTGAGGTCATCAAAGCACTCAATCAGACATTTGAACTTTACATGTCTTGACTTGAAATGCTACTCGAGTGTTCACCACAGGCTACTGCTTGATACCAGATTTGATGTTCATGATGTTAGGAACATCATGGCTATCAAGGATGCAGCACATCAAATTACATGGCCCTGAATGTCGCAGTTTGACCCCAGGTCACCAAGGTTGGTTTTACTACTAGAGCATGTCACTATAAGTATCTCAGATGATAAATTATGTATATATATATGAATATATATATATGAATATATATATGAATATATATATGAATATACATATGAATATACATATGAATATACATATGAATATATATATGATTATTAATATATATATGAATATATATATGAATATATATATGAACATATATATGAACATATATATGAACATATATATGAATATATATATGAACATATATATGAACATATATATGAATATATATGAATATATATATGAATAATATATATGAATATATATATGACTATATATATGAATATATATATATATATATATATATATATATATATATATATATATATATATATATATATATATATATATATACATATATACATATATACATATTAGCCTGGTCCAAAAAGGAAAGTTGAAAAATTGTTAGCTTCACAAGTTTTATTTTGTTACACTGTTCATAAATAACATATAGACCAATTTTCAGGAATTATCGTTTAATTTTAGGGGTCGCGTAAAAAGGTGTCTTTTTTCCGACAGATGAGAAACTGAAGGGATGCTAATTTTTGTTCTTCTCTCGCATAGCATAGCTCCTATTTTCTATGAAAACAAAATAACCTTAATAAATAATAATGCTTCATCGTGCCAACTTGAATGACTAAATGAGGTGGGACTTCAACCTGTCCCTCTACAATTCAGCATCTACCCTCTTTCATCAGTCCCCCTTGGTCGGAGCAGGGAGGCGGCGCTGGTGATTAGCCACGAGGCAGAGTAGGTATTGTTTCTGCTCTTCATCCTTGGTCAGCGATGTGTTGAAGGTGTGGATGAGAGAAACAGCTCCTTCTGCTGCATCGTTAACGACATTCAAAGAACCCGCAGACTTCGGGTTGAGGTATTCCCGCATGAACTCTCCATGAACTTCCTCACACAAGAATCCAACCGCAGGGTAGGGATCCCTGCCCTCGTCCAGATGGCACAGCAGGCTTCACGGGTCTTCTTGAAGCTTTCCGGGAAAAGCAATTTCTGCTTCAGGTGAAAGAATTGTGACATGCGAAGTACGTCACCTCGCGTTGGAAGCCGTGCAGTTGAGAAAAACTCAAGGGGACTCCATAATAACCACCATTCTGGTCCACTTAGCGTACTCGGTGCTGAGGAGGCCATCTGCAAAAGAGAGAAACCAAAGATGAGATTTTGCGCGACCTTTAAATATGCATGACATCGTCCAGAATTTGGCACACAATACAGGCACATATAGTGGAATAAAAATAAACTTGTGAAGCGCACTTCCTTGAAACTTTTAAAATCACCATGTATGTTTGGACCAGGCTAATATATATATATATATATATATATATATATATATATATATATATATATATATATATATATATATATATATATACACATATATACTTATATTCATGTATGTATGTATGTATGTATATATATAATTCTCTGATTTCATTAGACACAGGTAAGTATCCTTTCACATCAATAATACTTACTTGTAGTTATTTTCATTGGTTTTTTTGTAAATAACTTCAGTACCCCTCATTCTTTATTGACTGACAGCTGATAATTTGACAATTGTAATGCTAAGCATGTATAATTATGCTGTGTTTTTACTCTCTACTTTGTGTCATGGCATAGTATACACGAAGTATCGGAAGTATATGTATCGGATACATGTTTAAATCATTTGTTCATAACTTGCATTTTAGTCATAAGACTCAAATGACTAAAGACTCAAATCACAAGACTAAAATGACATGCCTTGCAAATGTTTGCTTTTTTGTTTTGTATCTCAAAACAAACATGGGTGCAGCCACAGCACTCTGTTGGCTCAAATAATACTTTCCAGGGCATACACATTTTCTCATTGAAATTAATTCCATGCAGATTTTCAACATTCTATTGTGCTCATTTCAACATCTGACACCTGGAAGAAAAACCATTATTTTAACACCGATGGAGCTCCCTTGCCACTATTAGGTGGCGCGATTTTAAAGAACTGTCACTTCTGATGTGTGATTTTTCAAAGTATCACCAGAAGGAGAATTTGCTGTGTCTATTTTATTTTAAGTCTGATATGGTATTTCAAGAAATACTATTTTTCGGTTTGTATCGGATCCATTCTCAGAAACGGAAGTGGCGCACCTGTTTGTGACATATTGTGTCAGTATACTCCTGCTTCCTTGACTGTCCGCAGCGCGTCGCCTCAGCGCCAGAGAGGACGTCTCTCTTGGAGTAGCTAGACTGGCCACCATGCCGTGCAACCCTGTGCAGATTTGCCTCCTGTGGTGCAGCTGCGCCATATCCGTGCTGGTCCCAGTGCTGGTACCAGTACCAGTCGGCGTTTTGAATGTTCATGCTCTGTTGCAGGAGCCGCTGCCGACACGCCCGGCGGTCAAGCCCTCGTTGGTCAGCTGCCTGCAACGTCGCCTTCACGGCGCGATTGCACCGTTCTACTGTCCCAGATGCTCCCTGTTGGTAGCGTGGGGCCCGGATATGACTTACACCCACACTCTGCAGGTAATTTCTGAGAAAAAAATGTATATGTTGTACGTGCCGTTGTCGAACAGCAATTCCCTGGGGTATACTTTGCGTGACGCCAAGACCTCGATAAATTCAATACACGCGTGACAGTTTGACTCCGAGCGAAATCCAGCGTCTACCTACTTGGGAGAAGTCGGATGCCAGGACCACGGCATATCGCTGAGCGTGGGCTGCATCCATAGGTCCAATAAAGTCCAGCCCTATCTTGTTCCAGGCTGCCGCTGGTAAAGGCACTGAATGCATTGGAGTATGTCGAAGTACCGCCGTCTCATCCATACACAGTGGCGCAGACTTCACAGCTCTTGCCTCCACCATCTCGATCAATGCCAGACCACCAATATAGCTCCTGCAGGCGCTGCTCGCATCTGACGATGCTCTGGTGCCACTGATGTGCCAGGCTGGGCAGTCTGAGCGAAGCAGACTTTCTGGAACGATTAGGCAATCGCCGCGCACATCCATACCTCTGCACAGTGAGTTGATCCCTGAGGTGGAAGAATAGCTGAAGGTCAGGCGAGCAGTCGCTCGGCCTACGAGACCACGGACGCGATACCTGATCACGCAACACGATCTTCACTTATAGCCGCCACCAACTCTTCATCCATTGCTGCCGGACGGTCTCTTACTGTAGCGATACATTTGTATTTGTCCTCCACCACTTCTGCCGATTCCGGCAGTCGTGACAACCCATCTGCAGGACGTACACCTCCCTTCACACGCTAAACTGTGAACGAGTACTCCATGAGCCAGTCTGACCACTTTGTTATCCTCATGGCAGCTTGGGCGACACCCGGTGACGTCAGCGGTGTCTGCAATGCCACATGATCAAGTCGCAGACAACTGCTGATTCCAGAGATACTTCCTCCATTTCGCCACTGTCCACACAACCGCCAGCGCCTCTCTGTCATACTGCAGCGCCTCTGGGCTTGGTTTAGCGTACGCAACGTGAATGCTACCACCCTCTCTTCCTCTGAGTTAGGCTGAGACAGCACCCCACCCAGGCCCACATCGCTTGCATCCAAAGTTATGACTGTGGAAGCTGAGGGTCGTAAATGGTGACTCCGCGACTGCCTGGTACAGCACGTCTCCCTTTCAGCACTGCCGCGAGCTCCTCTATCCACTTGAACGGCATCGCCTCCTTAAGCAGCATCCTCCTCGGTGGTTCCATGAGGGTGCTGTATCCAGGCACGAAACGAGAGCAGAACCCCAACAGCCCAGTAGTGACTGGAGCTCTTTCGTCTTGACGCCTAATGTCCTAACGCCCTAGCCCGCTCTGGGCTCACCGAGACTCCCGCTGAGGACACGGTAAACCCAAGGAAGTCCGCAGCCGTCTGTCTCAGCGTGTATTTTCCATGTTTAGTGTTACCCTGTGTTCCCCCAGACGAGTTAG